>APFE031180328.1:49166-120536 GCA_000404065.3 Pinus taeda | reverse complement strand
TTTCAACTGATAATATTAATATATGAATAGCCTATTTGGCAATGCTTCCATAGGACTAGCCCATAGGTCTGATATACCTTCACGATTCTGTTTTAGATATTGCTAACCTAGAGAAAAAGTCTAAAAGAAATCATTTTTGGAACTTGGACTAAACGGAACCTGGATGCTTTTTCCACAGGTAAAGACCAGTCACCATAGGCCTAATATAGTAATAGGTTGTCTGTCTATTGTTTACTCAGGTCCCAGGTAACCATTGCGACAGCCATAACCTTGTGCCATAGATTTTTCCATCGGCAATCTCATGCAAAAAATGATAGACATGTAAGTGGAAGTTACTTTCTTCTTTTCATGTTGTTAGACTGCTTAGTTAGTTTCCATTTTACAGATCCTGCTGGTTTCTTTCTTTGAGCGAATGTATATTTTGAACCCTTTAAGTTCTCATGGGATCAAAATTAGATGTCAAGGCAAAATTTTGAGAAATCATATAGGAAAGTAGTTGGGTGGCTGGTGGAATATTAACATTCTGTATTTTAATCAGGTCTTATTATATCAACAATATTATATTTCAGTCAGGTCTCATCAAAACAATGCATGGTAGTCCAGGAGGCAGTCTTTTAAGCTTTTAAAAGTCGGATTTTTCACCCATACTTGTGGTTAATTGGTTCCTGGAAACAAAATAGTCATATCCACTTTTCAGAACATGTGACGGTAGGCTCTTTTCCTAAACCTACTATCACCATGAACGGGGAGAGCCTATATTGAACCAATTCAAGGTCTTGGTTTTCCTAGCTTGCACTTTCAACAAATTGTATTAATTCACTGACTTTTTTTAGGTAATGTACCTTTTGTATACAATACCTAATACAATCAATAATGATAGAGGCATTGTTTATTAAATATACTATGCAATTTAATTTGAGATAAACAACGATTTTCCAAAACCCTAAACGTTAATTAACTCTTAATTAAAGATTAAGTTCAGCATTTAGTTAATTAAAATGGTTTTTAATGCATTAAAGGTGTGCCACGTCCCCCCTCGTCCCCCCACGTCCCCTCTCGCCCCCCCTCGTCCCCTCTCCTCCCCCCACGTCCCCCTTTTCGGAAACGCCCCCTCAGGGAAGGGAAACGTTTCCCTGGCACGTCCCCTTGAGTTTCCTCCATTTTGGGAGCGTGCGGAAACGTCCCCTACTCGTCCCCAAGTCCCCGGAGCGTGGGGGAGCGAGGAAACTAGACCCCTAGGGGGGGGGCAAGTCCCCGTGGAACACTGTATTTATATTTTTTTTGCTATATATATATATATTTTGCATTTTTTAATAACTTTTTCCAGAAGCTTGACGCTTCGTACGGCCGAAGCGCCATCTGAAATGCGGTTTGGGAAAAACCGAAACGCGTTTCAAGCAGATGCTTCTTGAAATTTCCAGGAAGCGCCAAAATGCGTTTCGGTTTTTCCGAAGCGCGTTTCGAGAGTCACTTCCCCCACGAATCTGTACGGACCGCATTTCGGGGGTTGGATCCGGGGGGGACGTTTCTTGCAACATTTGTTCGAAGGAAAGTAAGGGAACAAGAGAATTTGCAGCCTAGCCAATATGAAATAGAGAACAAAGAATGGGATGATTCTATGGCAGATCGTCATAGTCAAACGGATGAAGAATCTATGGACGATTATTGGGCTGCTGATTGGGAAATTGGGTACGAATATTGTATGAATGGAAGCCCCATTGAAGTCCACAAGGATGAACATGATGAAGTGAGGCCTCTCATTCAAGATAGGGCCATCGAGGATATTGGTATTGTGGATCCCTGTGAGATTAACATTTCTAACTTCTTCCACATAAATGAGGGAAAACGGGATATCAACTGTCATTTTGACAATGACCCTATTTATGATATTGACAAGGAGAATGAGGTTGAGTTTGGCTTTCCCTTTCTTCGGGACATTACTCACAATAATATCCTTATTCACACCATTGAAAGGGAGGATCATTATTTTCCCATGCATGAAGAAGGTTTGTTGGAAGAAGTTGGCCCCATTTATGATATCGATGATGACACTAATAGGAGCCTTGATTTTCCTTGCCTCCTCCAAGATCACAAAAATATAGTTGCATTATACATAAGTCATTACCTTCCCCTTTCTCATACCATCACTAATATTGATAAACTCTGTCCCCTTCCTGAGTATGACGTTGATGAAGATCCACTCATTAGATGTGTCCCTTCTTCCTAGTCATACTGTGAGCACACAATCATTGCCCCTTTTCAATGTGACCATCATATCAAGCAATTTGTTTGTCGTGTATCTCATGTCCTCGATCCCCTTCTCCTCCCCATTATGACCATGGGGCGCTCACGAAAAATGAAGTCATGAACAATAATCGTGATAAGGAATTCTTGAGCTTGGTCATTTACTCATCCATTTTATGCTTGCAAGAAAGGCTCTAAACCTCTAAATTGGTATCCTTCCCCTCATCCAAGATTCCTTTCTACACCATGTGGATATCATATTTTCCCGCCTCCCACCAGCATCATCCTCCATATGATTGTTTATGTTGAGTTTTGGGTTTGTTGCATAAGTAATCATATAGGCAAGTATTCTCATACTAATCTAATGATATTGTGGTTGCATTGGCTTTAAGATTACACTTAGCATTTCCCTGATGCCATATGCATGTTGATTTTTGCATTTGAACCTAACATCATATTATGTTATCATACTATATTAGATGCATTTAGGTTAAAGCCATATTTAGAACTAAATTTTATTTCTTGTTGATTTTCGAACTAACAAAAGGATGGGCGATCAAAGGACGCCATAAAATCATGTTGCCCTGTGTGACTAAACATTGATGTGTAGGCAACAGATTTGCGATCCCAAGAGATTGTCGGTGTTCTCATGACCTCCCCATTCGAGTACATGGTTCGTGCACTCTACTGAGAGCTCATGTCCCAGTTGGAGCCAGATGTTATCCACCACTAGTGGGTTATGTGAAAATTTCAACATTGAAATCCTATTGTAGCAACTAGATTAAATTCTTGTAATTGTAAGTTGATTAACAATCTATTTTTTACAGAAAATATCAAATAAATCAAAGTGCAACCTTCACAAAAAACATTGTGGAAAAGAATAGCGCTAGAAACTGAGAAATGTTCTAGCACACATAGAAATTGATAGTAGCTCAGGGTTTTATATTATTAAGCAGCAGTGAAATAATCTGAGTACAATATGGATGCTGAAAAACTAGCAATCCTGCAGAGAAAATACAGTCAAAAATTATCTATGGGAAATTACCCTCACTCCGAGCAATCCTGGCACTTGACTGCCTCTAAAAAGCTAGTTGTCCAACTAGGCTTGTGCAAGCTCTGTGTCACACTGGAGCTTCCTACCACACGTGTTGCCCTAATCGACTGCTAATCTATTCGTCCTACCTATTGCAAACTAGGAAAACGCTTCTCCAACCCTCTGGAACCCTTTCCTGGGCTCTGGAACTGAAAACAACTTCTCCTCAACAAAAATCGAACTACCCTTTGAGGGTTTGCGCTACCTTTGCACAGCCTCCTAGAAAAAATCTTGGCCTCTCTACAAAGTACTCACCGGATCTGGAAAATCTTCCTCTAGCTTCATTGTCCCTACCCCTCTCTGTCTCTGCTTCCTTCTCTGACTAAAACTCTTTTGGCAACCACCGCTGCTCTCTGGAAAAATAGAGCTCTCCAAGGAAATCGATCTCAAGCGTGTGTTCTCCATCTACCCATCAACTTCTTATAATCTTCTATTGGACCTCCAACAGCCAAGATTAAAACTTATTGAGGGGTAAGATTATTTCCTAGTTGATTCGTGTGGGTTTCCAAATAATTCACACCTTTTTCAATTAATATTGATTAATTAGCCACTTTCCTTAAGTTTAGACTTAGAAAATATTTTAAAACAGGATAATAATCTAATTGAGACACTTCTAGGTGGAATTTCCAAAAACCATTTTTGGGTTATGGAGAACTCCTGTGTTTTAGCCTCTCCACAAAGTTTCAAGACTAGAACACCTCTGATACTGCAAAAATTAACTCCCTCTTAGCAAGGAAGGTGTTCTAGTGTTGCATTGTTGCTACAACACCCTATCTCTATATCACCCTCTGTCACGTTGTTGATGTCTGGCCACTTTGACTGACTGCCACTGCGTATCACTATCAACCACTGCGCAACTCTGATGTTGCATCCATGTTGTTGTTGACACTGTTATACTGCTACCAACTTTGCATCTGCATTGTAACTCCCTCTCATCTGTTGTTGCAACTGCGACAACTGCAACTAAGAAGCATCCTAAATACTTAATCAAATGTGTCTACTGCATTTGTCTCCTGAGCATCTGACTACTACTAGCACGTGCACTCTCCACTGAAAAAATTACGCCACTGCCAACACTGCACTGTGCTCCTCAACACCTGATTGTTACTAGTCTGCAACTATCACTTTGGAATCTAACTGCATCACTGACATTAATCCATCCTACTACTAAATATTGTGGGCTCTGTAGCAAGGTAATGATCCATGAGGAGGACAGCTCATTGGACCCTGCCCATCTTTGCAACTCTGGGACTATAGCTCCATATTGCCCCAACTCTCTCCTGGAGGACAGCTTGTCTATCTATGTGGACGTTGTCGCCTGGTCCTGCTTCTTCTGTTTGTCCTTCTTCATGAGAGGACATTGCGTATTGTAGCGACCGAGCTTGCCACACCTTAAGCACTTGACCTTAAACAAGTCCTTCTTCTTCTTCTCCCCTTGTCCTTGCTGGGACCCTTGGATGTCAGGGCCACAATCTCCTCTCCACCCTTCACGCCCTTGTTGTTGCTCTCACTAATGGTACTCTTTAATAGAGCACACCTCAACTCTCCCTGTTGTAAGTCGAACCACATCCTATCCCACATAGGCAATGTGTCTCTGCCCAATATACTTTGGACAAACACTTGCCACTCCTCTGAGACACTATTCAATGCCAACCGTACAAGCTTTCTTGGTTGAGTCCCCAATGGCTGCAAGCTGATCGCGGACCAACTGAATCCTGGCGAGGAAGGAGTCTATGCCTTCACCCTTCATCATCCTAATGCTTCTCAGCTTCTCTTGCAAGAACATCTTCCACTACTCGGAAGTGCCCAGATAATGTTGGGCGAGAGCATCCCACATTTCCTTAGTTATTCCTTTTTCTACCACATGTGATATGATCCCAGATGCCATCTAGGATCAATTTCTTTGCCTTCGCCATTTCGTTCCTATACTCCTTAGGTTGATCGACATCCTAGGGTACTACTACCACATTGTCATATAGGCTTTCAGGCCATGTTCATCCAATAGGAAGGTCATCCTAGCCTTCTAGATGACAAATTTGGAGACTCCCTCCAACCTATCCTGATCTCTAAGCCGCTTGTGGCCATCTCTAAATCTAGTCGAAAATATCCCTCTTTTCCTCTATTTGGCTACTGAATCTGCTACTCGCACTCCCTTCTGGTGTGAGAAAATTTACTCACGGCTACTGCCAATCTGCAACTAGAAAAATCAGATCTCTAAAACTCGAGATACCCTAAGAGAAATTTTCCCATTGTGTGTGCTCTTTCTCATCCACCCGATGCTAATTTTGGTATTGCAAAACCCATTTGCGTCCAAGTAAGAAATCTGCTCAGTGAAAATCTGATTTGTCTCACCGGAACTATTTTTCGACATTGCTACTCACTGGAACTGCTTTCCGACTTTGCTACTACCCATTGGAACTACTCCTAGGCTCTACAAATTTTTCCTACCACCTGCACTGGAAAAATAGAACCCTCTGCCTAGAAGTTTGATTTGTTGAGCCAACCTCTACGCAAATCTAGAAATTGTGTTCCCAAACTCCCTCTGAATCCGAACAATTTTTGGCATTCACTTATGAACTTCCCACTTGATCAATCTCGCTTCGATACCATGTGAAAATTTCAACACTAAATTCCTATTGCAGCAACTAGATTAAATTCTTCAAACTGTAAATTATTTAATAGTTTAATTGCTCGAAAAATATCGAATAAATCACACTACAACCTTCAAAAAAACACTGCGGAAAATAATAGTGTTGGAAACTGAGAAATATTCTGGCACACAAAAATTGACACAATTATTTTTGGATGAAAGTCCCCAAAAAAAACCCAACTTGGGAAAACCGATGCAGCAACTGAGAGTTTAATATTATTAAGCAACAGCGAAATAATCTGAGTACAATCTGGATGTCGAAAAGTTGGCAATCCTACAGAGAAAACACTGGCAAAAATCATCAGAGGGAAATTACCCTCACTCCGAACAATCCCGACATTTGATTGCCTCTGAAAAGCTAGTCGTCCAACTAGGCATGCATAGGCTCTACGTCACATTAGAGTTGCCAACCACATGTGTTGCCTGAATCGACTGCCAATCTAGTCATCATACCTGCTGCTAACTAGGAAAACGCTTCTCTGACCCTCTAGAACCCTTTTGAAAACGTCTTCTCCTCGGCAAAAATCAAACTACCCTTTGAGGGTCTGCGTTGCCTCTGTGCAACCTCTTGGAGAAAATCTCAACCTCTCTACAAAGTACTCACCAGGTCTGGAAAATCTTCCTCTGGCTTAACTGTCCCTGCCCCTCTGTATCTCTACTTCCTTTGCTAGCTAACCTTGATTTTCGTTGCATGCTCCCACCTCCCAACACCACATAGCTCACTTCCCTCCCCTCATTATAACCCCATTTCACACATTTCCCATCTGGGTCAACATTTGCCCACTAGGTCGATTACCCACCTCTAGTCGCTGGTATATATAAGAGAAATTTTTTCTCTTAGACGATCCTCAGCCGCCAGCCACAAGATAGCTCGATGTGCCATTATCTCTGCCACCTGAGCCAGCCATGTGATCTGTCACCCATTTGTCATGATTGTATGTTTGAAGGTGGGCCTCCCGACCCCAAAGGTATGCTTTTTCATAAATATAGTTGAGTAATTTTCCTTAATTGTCATGGGCGCTTTTGGGCATGGATTGGTGGGGGGATTCGGCGGAAAGAATGGGATAGGTTTGTACTCTTGTCTCCATTGCCCAATTTTGTGGTTAACCTTGTATCCTAGCCCCATGGGATCTCCTTTACTAGCTATTAGCTTTAGGGTTGGCATTACATGGGAAATCTCGATTTTGGTTGCGTGGTCCTGCTTCCCAACATATATATCACTCCCTTCCACTCATTTTCGCCCCATTCATCTTTATTCCCATTTCAGTCCACGTAAGGTTAGCCTCCCCCTCCCCTTGTCCACACCTTGGGTTGGGCCTAGAACGATGCCCCAGAGGTTGATGCAGCTAAAAAGAAACGAAAAAGCATAACTTGGCCACTCTCAACAAGAAATGTACCATAAAGTGCAAAAGATGGTTGGGACATTCAAATTCAACACATAGACAAAAGCCAAACATGAGCTCTACCCCTTATTTATGGTGATCACCCTAGTTCCTATGGGCCCTAGATGAGCCCCCTCCGCATTGAGAAACCCATGATTGTTCCAACCTCTAGTAGGCAATGAAATGCCCCACCTTAAAAGCGGATATCCACTGTTATATCCTACACTTCATGTTCTCATCGCCTAGAGCCCCAGGTAGTTATGAAGAAAAATCTATCAAAAAAAAAGGCATATGAAGAAGGATTGAAAAACAAAGGTCGAGGCAACTCATGTACCACGATTTGCTCCCTCCTACACTCATATACCCAAGTGTGGGATTCCCTTATTATAGCTACCCTTGTACCGTGGCATGTGGCTTGGAGCATTTCCCTGATCCCCACTCTGTTCCATCATTATATCATTTGCCACCTACCACCTGATGGATGTACCATGGACATATCACCCCCTTTAAAGGTTGAAACCACCTAATAGGGTCCTTGATTAACCCCCTTATTTAGCTTGGAGACAATTGTACACGCCAAATCCCACTATGTAAGCGCATGCCACCATGAAACGCCTCATTGATTCCATGACTTGTAAGCTTTTTTACTTTATTATTCTAATGATTTGTTGCATTGGAGGGCAAGGGGACACATTAGACCTTATGCAGGATTGCATGTGGGTCTCCATTTGGGGCTTGGTCTCCCTATACGGGGTCCTAGAGCTCCAGAGGGCCACATTGGCACTTGTAGTGCGAGCGTTGAGAGCCATGGGCCTCCACCATAGCAAAGATTACTTCATGGATCCCCAACATCGCTCATTGATTGCTCATGTTTTACCTTTTGGAAGAGGATTATGCACCTGGTTCACCATGCCCAACCGGCTCCACACTTGCACCATACACTTGGCAAATATTCCAGGGTCTATATGAGGATATGTCTCATTGCAAGAGACAAAGGGAGGGCTTATGTTGTCATCCTGACCCTTACAGATGGTCAATAGGCATTTTCAATCCACTTGGATTCCCATGAGGATGTCCTTGTGCCCCCACACCCACTTGGGAGCACCACACAGAACTGCTTGGAAAACAAGGGGTCGGCCCCTTGTCCACTATGTTTGGGGTCCATTCTCACATCATGGTACACTTTGGACTTCATTAAACCTTCTCAATGGCCCAACAACTCATTATATTGATCATTCTGCCCTCCGAAGAGGCTTATTCTTATGTTATTGAGCTATCTTGGTGGGTTTGTCACCAAGGGATGTTATTATTGCACATTATTTTATTATTTGGGGCTTAATTAGGCCAATTAGGCAACTCAAACTCGTTCGAGATTGTATAAATAGAAGAGAGGTGATTCATTTCTCTCATAATCACTTGGATTTGGGTTTAGTAACTACTTGGAGAATTTAGCATTCCCTTTCAGAGGACGAGTTTGGTTTCATGGATGAATTTTGATGTTTGGATTCTATCTCCTTGGTCTTGGAGCTTCATTATTGGCATAATTTGATGATTGGATATACTCATGTGTACATGTAAGTGATCTTTTTCATGTTTATTTTTGTTATTTACCTTGTCACATGAATATTGTTGGGATTTTTGCTATCTGGATTTGAAATTTACTGCTATTCTATGCGAAATTGTGGAAATTTTGATCTTTTGAAGTCTTGCATCATTACATGTAAGATGTATGAATAGGTGAATGTTTCTAGAGATTATTTTTGTTAAATACATCTTGATAGGTCATAAACATTGCACATCGAAGTATATAATCCTTAGGTAACTAGTCTCATGCCCTAATTGCCATGCGAAGTTGCCTACAGGGCTCCTTGATTGGGTATAGTCTCTCTAAATCACAAGAAAAACTTGACTCCATCTCTCCCAAAGGCAAGGCACTAATCCATCCACTAGTGATCGCCTAAACTCTTATTTTTCTTGCCTCCTCTTTCTCTTTCTAGGCCTAGCCCTAATAGATACCTAGGGCATCACATAAATTCCATTGTAGCCATCAAAACACCTTGATTTTTGGTCTATGTTAGGGTTTCCTCTAGAGGTCCTCCAAATTTGAAGCAATTTCGACAGTGGGATCCGGAGATATAGCAAGCCCTAGCTCATAGACCATTTCTTGCCCTAAGTTTCCCTTGGCTAGTGCCATCATTTGGATCATTGCATTCAATCCTCAAAGGAAAAGTTGTCATTTGATCCTCTTCTCTTCCATAATTAGGTCAAGACCCTCCTTGGTTGATCAATTCCATACCCTTGACCTAATTCTAGATCCACTTGGTCTGTTGTGGTCCCACAACTTTACGACTCTAATTTCACAAAGATCACATCAAGGCCAATTCTCTTCAAAGATCCTTAGGTCTAAGAAGCCCCTTGTTAAGGCATATCTTCCAAACCTAGGCTCAAGAATCCTCTTAGCCCTTCCTAGAGAGCCTATCACCTTGCTTTCAAAGCAAGCAAGCTATTTAATTGAGCCTCTCTTGTGAATAATCCTTAGGAATCACCCCCAATCCTCTTATTGATCCATTCATCTAGTGATTCTCCTTATACCAAGTCTCCTGCATCGCTGAAATTTTGTAAAAGGCAGGGACCTTAACGAGGTGACAGTGGGCTATCGCTCCATTGTTATGCTTTGACCTAGTAGTTGCTCCTTAGGATCCCCTCCTAGGACCCATGCTAGTTTGAGCGGTAACAAGGTCCACAAGGAGTTAGCCTCCCCCTCCCTTTGTCCACACTTTGGGTCGGGCCTAGAACGATGCCCCGGAGGATGATGCAGCTAAAAAGAAAGTTAAAAGCATAATTTGGCCACTTACAACAGGAAATGTACCATAAAATGCAAAAGATGGTCGAAACGTAAGAATTTAGCGTGTGGGCAAAAGTCAAAAATGAGCTCTACCCCCTACCATTATGGCCATCATCCCGATTTCTAGGACCCCTATGTGTGCCCCTTGCATCATTGAGGAACCCATGATTGTCCCAACCCCTAGTGGGTGATGAACTTCCCAACCTTAAGGGGTTAATCACTACTTTATCACACACGTCATGCTCTCATTCCCTGGAGCCTCAAGCAGTTAAAAGAAACAAAAATCAATAAAAGGCAAAAGGCATATGAAGAAGGGTGGAAAAACAAAGGTCGGGGTAATTCAAATACCATGATTGCGCCCTCCTACATCTATACACCCAATGTGTGGGCTTCCCTCATTGCAGCTACCTTTGTACCATGGCATGTGGTTTGGAGCCTCCGTGTTGCCCCACTCAGTTCCACCATTATTTCACATGACACCTGCCATTTGATGGGTATACCATGAACCTGTCACTCCCTTAGAGGTTGAAACCACCTAATAGTATCCTTGATTAACCTCTCTTGTTGAGCTTGGTGACACCTATACACTCTTAAATCCCATTAGGAAGGGTATGCCACTATCAAGTGTCCACTTTTGCCCCTGATTTGCAAGCTTATTTACTCAATTGCACTAACGAATTGTTGTACTAGAAAGCGAGGAGACACATTGGGTCTGATACAAGATTATAGGTGGGTCCCCATTCGTACTCGGTCTCCCTATACGGGTCTAAGCCCTTCAGGGAGTCATAATGGCACTTATAGGGTGAGCGTTGAGGGTCGTGAGACTCCACCACAGCAGAGCATTGGTTGCCACACCATGGGCTTCTTCAGCACCATACATTACTTGTTCATGCCCTACCTATACAAAGATGATGATGAACTTGGACCACATTGCCCAACCGGCCACATACTTGCACCAAACACTTGGCAACTGATCCAAGACCCAGATGGGGTGTTGTCTTATCCGGAGAGACAAGGGAGGGCTTGTATCATCATTCTAGTCCTTATTGATAGAGCATCGACATGTTTGATCCAATTGGAGACCAATGAGATGATTCATTATGCCCCACAGAGCACCACAGATGTTTTGCTTGGAAACCAAGGGACCAACTAATTGAGATCTCTATATGGCAGCACTTAGGGTGATTTCTCTTACTTGATAATTGCTTGTGATATTATATTAACTTCTTCTTATTAGTATTATGTTATCATTCATCAAACAATTTCCAAAACCATAAAACAACAAAGATCACAAAAACAATGTACACAAGATGCAGTCTCTCAGCCAGGACAAAACCGCTTTCTAAGGGAAAACCTAGTCAAAATTCTTCTCTTCTTATAGAAACAACTTCAAATGAGAAATCCAAGAACAAAAACCCTAGACCAATACCTCCTCCAAACACCAAGTCAACCCTCAAAGAGCCCTTCCAATTAGTCAAAGTCAAACCAAGTCAACAAGGGTCAAACTCTTCCGGAACTTCAGCAAGCTCAAAATTTCGGCCCATAGCATCAAAATTTAGAATCCGCAATAGGTCTGCAACTTTAGCCCCCTGTTGCGTCTCAGAATTTCGCACATGTGATAGAAAATAGTCCAGAAACCAGGTCTAAACTTTGATTTTCCTTCCTCTTTGCTTCATCTTCTCTCTCCTTTGACCTTCTTAGCTTCTCCAATGAATTTTGCATTCATCTATTGCAGATCAAACTTCTTGTGATGAGGTGAGCTACTGAGGTTGAAATCACTTGTATTTATACCCTTTTCAAGGGATCGAATAGCCTCTTCTAGGCCAACTAGAACTAGCAGGGTCGACTTGGTCTTGGAGGTCAATATTGACAATTTTGACTCAAAAATAATTCTTCTTTCTTCTTACAAATTGTCCAATAGGGTCTTATACATAGGATAAAGACTCTTTTGGCTCATGACACATCTCTTATTGACTTGACAAACCCTAGGAGCATGAAACGCATGCTTGACCTAGATGACCACTTAAATGGAGCATAAAACCCATGCTTGAAAAATAATAATTTTCTTTCTTCTTTTCTTTCTTCCTTTGATAGATACATAAAAATACATAATGACATGAGTACAATGACAATTACGAAGACCGAACACAGTTACATTTTCAACACAACCCCTTCGTCATCATTTTGAGAGCCCTCCTCTCCATCTTGGCACATGGAGAGCTTATCTTGGCCTTCCAACCACCCTTTGCACCATTATTATATCATTTCGACCTCATTAGGAAAACTTATTTTGTATTTTTTAGCTCTTTGGTGAGCTTGTCACCAATAGGGTTCTTATTTTGCACATTAAAGTCATTTTTACGTGCTTACTAGGCTAATTAAACTAAATCAAACTACTAAAGGCTCATATAAATACAAAAAGGGCCTCATTTGTAAATCACCATCATTTGGATTGGGATTTACTCTTGAAAAATAATTCAGACCTGCAATTGATGGACAAAATTCGATGTTGTTGATGCATTTTGATGTTTGGAATTTCAATATTCTTGTCTTTGAGCATCTAATTGCAATTATGATGGATGGATATATTCGATGTGTCTTGTAAGTGCTATTTGGATGTTATTTCTTTAGTTAATTGCATGATTAATGTATGGAATATCTTGTCACTATCTTGCATGTGCCCTAAATAAATGTGATTCATAAAGACATTAGGATTCTGAAGTATTGCATGCATTACATGTTAGACAAATGCGAATGAATGTTCCTAGAGACTAGTTTTGCTTGTTGCAACTTTGAATCTCCATCTTTCTTGACCAACGAAGTATAAATTCCTATTGTGATCTAGAGTTAGCGAAGGCTACATAGCACTCCTCGATAAGGTGAAGTTCCTTCATCAAAGTCAATCTTGACTGCATTTCTCCCAATTGACTAGGTATTGTGTCTTAATCCTCGTTGACCAACCCTAAAACTCCTTCATTCTACTTTTTCCATTTTATGTCCCATCCCTAGAAGACCAACTAGGGCCTAGCGTGAAATGCATTAGGGGCATCATCTTGAAGAGCGAGTTGGTAGGTTACTGCATTGGGGATTCCTCTAGGTGTCCTCAAAGTTTGAAGTAATTCCTGTGGCTAGATTAGGAGAAACCTCAAGCCCTAGCTCAAACATCAATTCCATCCCTAAGCTTCTTTGGTTAGAGGCATTTCATAGGTCAATTGTTCTTGACAACCCGTTGGAAGTTAATCATTCCTTGACCTATCTTATCCTTGCTTGACCTAGGTGCCTTATTCCTCTTTTGATTTTGCAAACCCTATGCCTTGCATGGATTCCTCTAGATCTCTCGTGGTCCCAAATCTTTATTTGGTCATTATTTCACAAAACCCTATGAGAGGTCTCTCATATTGTCTTAGGAAGCCTTTAATCTAGGAGTATGCTTTGTATTTAATACCCTTTCCTCCTAGGTACAATCCTCCTCTTAAGCCCTTCTTGGAGAGCCATTATCTTGCTTTTGAAGCAACCTAACCATTATCTTAGTCTCTCCTTTGAATGGGTTTTGGAAATCATCATAAATCTAATCACTGATCCCATTATCCTAAGGTGATATCCATCATACGGGGACTCCTCCGATCGATGAAAGTCTGTAAAGAGCAGGGAACACTGACTAAGGTGACAGTGGGTCTTTGTCCCATTGTTGTTATTAGATCTAGTAGTTGTCCCTTTGGTACCCCTCCTACAACCATTACTAGATTATGTGGCAACATTTTTAGCGTCATTGTCGGGGACACGAGACGTGTGTTTTGTTCCCTTACGACATCATTGACATATCCTTTTGGCGACTTTTTTGGAAGATCGAAGCCCTAATTATTCATTGAAATTCAAAGTCAATGCTTGTAGGGTAAATCAAGCATTTGTTAAGGCAATTTCATTCACCCTGGCAACTCCCAAGTCCTTAGTTTATAGAACTCGGCAACATGTTGACCACATAAATTCCTGCCCCAGTTATGACAAGGACCCCGTAGTATCCCACATTGGAATGCATGAAGAATATGCCAACATTCGATGGGGATCCAGATTCCACAACCAATAATGTTGTAGTATCCATAAGGTGTGTTTCAAAGCAAAATATAACCCAATCCTGTGACCAAATGGAATTGTTTGTCCTATCCATTGCCCCGGACAGCGATTGGCTTGAATGGACCTAATGGTTAAGAGCATGTGTTTCCTCCCAAGAGGTGACATGTTCAAAACTTGAGGGGGCTAGAGTATGTATGCCTTTGTAGACTTAGTAGTCAAATCACTGCGCAAAGGTGGGTCCCTTGTCCCACAAACAAGGGGGCCTCATACACCAATTTGGTGTCTAGCTTGGTCGTGACCTTAAAATTGGATAATAATAATGATAATATATGAATTATGTCAACATAAAAGCATTCCTTCTCTCTCATTGTTGGTTGTGCACTTCCTTTTGCATAAGGGGTCAGGTGTGCAAACTGGTGAAGACATATGACAAAAACTAGATGTGGCCCTCCAAGAGGAGGAAGTTATTGAATATGGTTATATGCTTGAAGAAGAGTGTCATGATTCTCCAACTCATCAAGATCAAGTTATTAATGAAGACCTCAAAGATTGTGTTGAAGAAGAGACTCGTAAAAAGGAAAGCATGTCCTCTAAGGTTGATGAAGAAATGTATTGAAGCATATAGCACTAAGGATCTCTTCTCCCATTTATATAAGCAAGGAGAAAGGATCTATGAGATGAGATGTGAATATAAAGAAGATCCTACCATCACCCTTTTCCTCAGACTTTATTTCCAAAACTATGTAGTAGAAACCTTGCATGATATTGTTCGAAGGAATGAAAGGGAAGAAGAGGATTTGAAACCTAGACAACATGAAATAGAGCACAAAGAATGGGATGATTCTGAAGGAGATAGTGATAATCAAACAGATGAAGAATCTATGGACGATTTTTGGGTTGTTGATTG
The DNA here is from genome assembly GCA_000404065.3 of Pinus taeda. Lineage (NCBI taxonomy): Eukaryota > Viridiplantae > Streptophyta > Pinopsida > Pinales > Pinaceae > Pinus > Pinus taeda. The sequence goes on along the minus strand of APFE031180328.1, from coordinate 105,344 downwards.
GGGAATTGGGTACGAATATTGTATGAATGAAAGCCCCATTGAAGTCCACAATGATGAACATGATGAAGTGGGAAAATGGGATATTAATCGTCATTTAGACAATGACCCTATTTATGATACTACCAAGGAGAATGAGGTTGAGGTTGGTTTTCCCTTTCTTCAGGACATTACTCACAACGATATACTTATTCACACCATGGAAAGGGAGGATCATTATTTTCCCATACATGAAGAAGGTCTGTTGGAAGAAGTTGGCCCCATTTACTGATGATGACACTAATAGGAGCCTTGTTTTTCTTTGCCTCCTCCAGGATCCCAAAGATATAGTTGTATTATCCATAAGCCATTGCCTTTCCCTTTCTCATACCATCAATTATATCAATAAATCCTTCCCCATCCTGAATATGACATTGAGGAAGATCCACTCATTAGATGTATCCCTTCTTCCTAGTCGTACCCTCAACATTGTGAGCACACAACCGTTGCCCCTTTTCAATATGACCATCATATCGAGCTATTTGTTTATTGTGTATCTCCATGTCCTCGGTCCCCTTCTCCTTCACATCATGCCCTTGGGATGATCATGAAACATGAAGTTATGAAAAATGATCGTGATAGGAAATTCTTGAGCTTGGTCATTCACTCATCCATTTTGTGCTTGCAAGAAAGGCTCCAAACCTCTAAATTGGTATCCTTCCCCTCATCCAAGATTGCTTTCTACACCATATGGATATCATATTTTCCCACCTCCCAGCTGCATCATCCTCCATATGATTGTTTCTATGTTGACTTTTTGGTTTCTTGCATAAGTAATTATATAGGCAAGTATTCTCATATTGATCTAACGATATTGTGGTTGCATTAGCTTTATGATTACACTTAGCATGTGCCTGATGTCATATGCATGTCAGAGTAGGATGCATTAAATGTTGATTTTATCATTATAACCTAACATCATATTATGCTAAGTCACCTGACACGGGGATTCGGGACACGTAGGATTCGAGATTTGTAGTGTCGGATTCGGACACGTTGAACCCCCGAAACAGGACACGTAGGATCCGTTATATATTATTTTATTAATATATATATATATATATAATATTAAAAATTAGATATTCTTACACAATTCTTAAATAATGATACAAATTCATGATTCAAATAAAACTCATCTAGCAAGCACATAGACATACAAATTCAATACAGTCAACTACAATTATTCTAGCTGTGCCCCTCTTTGCCCACCGCCGAGAAATGTCTAATTTTTAGTCTTTGGAAAATTAGGAACTTTGTCATTAAATATCACCCAGCATAATATCCAGAGTATCTCGGTCATAACTTGTACTGTATAGGGATCTTGTCATTAATATCACCCTTTAAGCATTAACATAAGATAGAACAAGCATAAACATGTCAAGTCAAGATTTTGTTTGAGTGATGCGTACGTTTTTAGGAGGGTCATGATACAGGAGTTCGACAACCAATGTCACTAACATCAAGGTACATAGAGGGATTGGTGTCTTGATTAAATACGAGTTTCATAGCCTAATACATGACAAAATTCAATGGAAACATTGCAATCCCCCAATCCTAAATCCTGAAAAACTGATAAGTCCTACTGGATTTTGAATAAAATCATAAAATTAACTTTCTCCACATGAAATCGAATGAGGCCGGAACCACTCTCAAACATCTGAGTCATTTCATGGTAATATTAAAAATTTAAGTAAAAGGATGAAAATGAAGATTAAGGAGAATGTCACTTTTACTTTAAGAATTTAACATTACCATGAATAGCATATCAATACTAGGGCCTAGACTTGATCATTAAGTTGCCAAAACGCTTGCCAAATGAAAATATGCGTCGCTGTAATGACCAAATGCGGCCTTTTCATTCCCGCGCAGGTCACTTTTGCCGCCTAACGAGTCCCGGAAAACAGGACACACTGCCAAAATCGTGACACGCAATTGGATTCGACGTGTCAAAATAGGACACGACGTGTCATTGGATTTGGACACGAATCAGAGCAGAATCGCGTCGGACACGCTGGATTCGGGATTCGAGGGGCCTCTAGGACGAATCCGGTTATCTAGATATTATGTTATCATACTAGATTAGATGCATTTAGGTTAAAGTTGCATTTAGAAGTAAATTTTCTTTCTTGTTGATTTTCGGACTAACAAAAGCATGGTCAATCAAAGGACGCCATAAAAACATGCTACCCCGTGAGCTTAATGTTTGATGTGCAGGTAACAGGTCTGCAATCCCAAGATATTGTTGGTGTTCTCATGACCTCCCCATTTGAGTACATGGTTTGTGCACTCTACTACTCTACTGAGAACTCATGTCCCAATTGGAGCCAGATGTCACCCACCATGATCTGAATTTAAACAGGAATGCAACAAATTACATATATAACCATAAATACAAAGATGCAGCAAAAATAACACTTCATTTCATTAATATCAAATATTGAAATATGCTTACAAACAAAATGGAAATAAGACTAGTCGGGGCGATGGTAGCTTATCTCTAAGAAGAGATGTGGCGGCTATATGCTTTTGAACTGTGTTACAATGAGGCTCAGGGGCCTATTTATTATTGAAAAACATGAGGAAACCCTAAACAACCAAAACCCTAACCACAGGAGATGTAACGCCAAGAATCTGTGGGCCTCGTGGGGGTTAGTTGGGCAACCAACTTCCCAAGGCCATAACTTGGTCATATTATCTCTGTTTGGTGCATATGATACCTTGTTGGAAAGGTCTCTCTAGGTACTACAGGTTTTGCCACAAGCCCCTACCTACGGCTACAGCGCTGCAGTGGACCTCAAAAAAACGTCGTTTAGGGGGTCAAAACTGCTCTAGAAGTTTAGGACCCAAAAATGTGCTAAAAATAGTAAATGCTGAAATAAACAAGGAAACAAATGAAACAGATTGGAGGTCTAGGTGGAATAGGTGGGTGGCCACCAATATCCATTTGGATCATTCCTCCCCCCTTAGGAAGCAAGGGTTCCCATTGCATGCAGATACTCCATGAAGTGAGTGAATTTTTGCTGAACCTGGTCCCTGGTGAGCCACTTGTCTTGGTGCAGGAGTTGGCCAGCTTTGACAACCCGATATAGTTGGATCTTTTATTGGTGAGTGTTCTTGACCTGTGTGTCCATAATCTGATCAGTTGTGGCTTGTTCCATGCAGTCTGGGTTTAACTTTGTTGGTGTGAGTTGTTCTGCAATGTTTGATGTGTCTAGCAATGGTGGGAAGTATGGTCGAAGGCTGTACACATTGAACACTGGATGCAGGCCAAGAAATGGGGGAATGATGAGCTCAAAAGCATTTCTCCCACAGCCTTGGTAATGGTGTAAGGACCATATCGGAGTGGTCTAAGCTTCTGATGGGCTTCGGTAAGGCATTCTTTTTGCAAATGCAACCAGACCTTGCCGCCTACCTGAAACGTGTGTGGCACCTGATGTTGATCATGCTGTTGCTCGGACTTGGCATTTGACTTCTCCAGGATGTCGTGAACCTGCTGGTGGATGTGTTGGATGCATTCAATAAATTTGGTCGCTTTATCAACCTCAAACAGTACATATGTGGAGTCTATCTGCGTAGCCGCATGAGGCATGGCAACATCATTCGGACACAGTGGTTGAAATCCTAGACCCACTTGAAAGGGACTGTGACCAATAGAGCTATGGAGAGCTCTATTATAATTGTGTTGCACATATGGAAGACTCTCATCCCAGGTTCAGGGATGCTTGGAGTTGTATACACGGAGTATGTGCACTATCATCCTATTGACGACCTTCATCTGGCCATCAGTCTGGGGATGGAAGGCAGTTGATTCGGTGAGCTTGGTGTCCAATAGTGTTCAAAGGCTTGACCAGAATGTGGTCAGGAACTTGCTATCTCGATCTGATATAATGGTATGCAGGATCCCAAAATGTACCCATAACTCGTTCAAAGAAGAGTTTGGCAGTGTCCTTTGTTGTGATACTCTTCTAGCAGGCCGCCCAAATCAGCTTGGCACGCTTGCTTGAAGGAACCCAGAGGTAGCCAGGTAGCATAATAATGCACCTTGGAGGTGGAAATCAAGAACTTGCTCGCCAGCTACTAGCACTGGTATGTCGAGGTGAACTCTGGATCATTTTTGTATAGTTGCGGCCATCCAGAGGTCTCATGACCACAAGAGTTGAGAACAGTAGTCAGTGCTGCAACTGGGAGTCGGCTGAGGCAGTCTGCAACATGATTGGTGCTACCCTTTTTGTATTTGATGTTCAAGTGGAATTGTTGGAAATATGTAGACCACTTCTGATGGCGATCGTTTTGCAGCTTCCCTTATGTTTGTGTAAACTGAAGAGGTCGGTGATCCGTGTGGATGATCGTCTCCTTCCCCAGAATGTAGTGCTTCCATTGCCGACAAGCCTACACGATGGAATACATCTCTTTATCATAGGTGGGGTACTTCCAAATTGTATCAGAAAGTGTCTCACTATGATAGGCCACTGAATGCCCGTATTGAGTGAGGACTGCACCAATAGCATAGCCTGAGGCGTCTGTCTCGATTTCAAATGGTTGTTGCAGGTCTGGCAATGTGAGTACCGGTGCAGAGCAAAGGCGATGCTTCAACTCAACGAACGCCTTCTGTTGGGACTCGGACCTGGAAAACTTTGTTTTCACCATGCCCTTAGTAATCTGACTCAAAGTCCAAATGATATGGGAGAATCCCAACACGAACTTCCGATAGAAATTTGCAGGGCCCAAAAAGCTACGAAGCTCCGTTATAGTGGTCGGGGCTAGCCAGTCCTGAATGACTTGGATCTTGGTCAGGTCCACATGCACAATGCACTCATCTATGATGTAACCCAATTATTGGACCTAGCTCATGCCAAAGGTGCACTTCTCCAAGTTGGCACACAGTTTGTGTTGTCGAAGGGTTTAAAGGACCTGTTGAATGTGTTGTAAGTGTTCTTCCCAACTCTTGTTGGAGATGGGGATGTCATCCAAATAAACAACCACGAACGAGTTGGTGAAGGGCTGCAAGATGTCATCCATTAGCCACATAAAGGTAGCAAGGGCATTTGTCAACCCCAAGGGCATAACCAACCATTCAAAAAGGCCTTCCTTGGATTTAAAGGTGGTCTTCCATACATCTGTGGGCTCTATCGGAACCTGGTGATAACCAAAATTCAGATTGATCTTGCGAAAATATGCTTATAAACATAATGGATATAAGACTAGCTTGGGCAATGGTAGCTTATCTCGGAGAAGAGATGTGGCGGCTACATGCCTCTGAACTGTGTTACAATGAGGCTCAAGGACCTATTTATTATTGAAAAACATGAGGAAACCCTAAACAACCAAAACCCTAACCCCAGGAGATGTAATGCCAATAATTTGTAGGCCTCGTGGGGGTTAGTTGGGCAACCAACTTCTTAGGGTCATAACTTGGTCATATTATCTTTGTTTGGCACGTATGATACCTTGTTGGAAAGGTCTCTCTGAGTACTGCAGGTTTCACCGCAGGCCCCTACCTACGGCTACAGGCCTGCAACAGACCTCAAAAAAAGAACACCTTTTAGGGGGTCAAAACTACTCCAAAAGTTCGAGACCCGAAAAACTGCTAAAAATAGTAAATGTTGAAATAAACAAGGAAACAAATGAAACCGACTAGAGGTCTAGGTGGAAAAGGTGGATGGCCACCAATATCCACCTAAATCACACCACCAGTGGGTGACCCCTATAGGAGAATTTTTCTCCTAGATTTGTTTTCAGCTGGCAACCAACAATCCCTTGCAGCCACCAAATAGCTCGATATGCCTCCATTTTCCGCCACCTGAGTCAGCGTTTATGTGCCCTCGCCCATCTGTTATGATCATATGTTTGAAGGTGGGCTTTCCAACAACGAAGGTGTGTCTTTTCATTATCTAATTGGGTGTTTATGCTTTCTTTTCTTGGACACATTTGGACATGGATTGGTGGGGGAATTCGGTGGAAAGAATGGGCTTGGTCTGTACTCATGTCCCCTTGTCCCAATTTGGTGGTTAGTCTTGTATCCTAGTCCCGTGGGATGTCTTCTATTGGCTACTAGCTTTAGGGGTTGCACTACATGGGAAACCCTGATTTTGGTCAGGTGATCCTACGTTCCGAATACAAATATCTCACTCCCCTCTGCTCATTATAACCCATTTTCACACATTTCCGATTCTGGTCCACATTTTCCCATTGAGTCCACAAGGAGTTACCCTCCTCCTCCCTTTGTCTACACTTTTGGTCGAGCTTGGAACAATGCCCTAGAGATTGATGCAGCTAAAAAGAAAGTTAAAAGCATAATTTGGCCACTTACAACAGGAAATAGACCATAAAATGCAAAAGATGGTCAGGACATAAGAATTTAGCATGTAGGCAAAAGCCAACCATGAGCTCTACCCCGTATCATTATGGCCATCATCCTAGTTCCTAGGGCCTCTATGTGTGCCCCCTGCATCATTGCGGAACCCATGATTGTGACATTGTCACAACCCTTAGTGGACGATGAACTGCCCACCCTTAAGGGGGTAATAACTACTTTATCACACACATGATGCTCTAATTCCCTGGATCCCCGAGCAGTTAAAAGAAATAAAAATCAATAAAAGGCAAAAGGCATATGAAGAAGGGTGGAAAAACAAAGGTCGTGGTAACTCATGTACCATGATTGCTCCCTCCTACATCTATCCACCTAATGTATGGGCTTCTTTCATTACAGCCACCCTTGTACCATGGCATGTTGCTTAGAGCCTCCTTGTTGCCCTACTTTGTTCCACCACTATTTCACATGACACCTTCCATTTGACGGGTGTACCATGAACCTATCACTCCCTTAGAGGTTGAAACTACCTAATAGGGTCCTTGATTAGTCTCTCTTGTTGAGTTTGGTGACACCTATACACTCTAAATCCCATTAGGAAGGGCACACCACTATGAAGTGTCCTTGATTTGCAAGCTTATTTACTCAATTGCACTAATGAATTATTGCACAGGAAGGTGAGGAGATGCATTGGATCATATACAAGATTGCAAGTGGGTACCCATTTGGACTTCGTCTCCCTATACGGTGTCTAAGCCCTCCATGGGATCATAATGACACTTATAGGGTGAGCGTTGAGAGCCATGGGCCTCCACCACAGCAGAGCATTGATTGCCACGGCATGGGCTTCTTCAACACCATACATTACTTATTCGTGCCCCAGCTATACAAAGATGATGATGCACCTAGACCACGTTGCCCAGCTAGCCACATACTTGCACCAGACATTCGGCAGTTGATCCAAGACCAAGATGGAGTGTTGTTACATCCGGAGAGACATGGGAGGGCTTGTACCATCATTCAAGCCCTTACAGATGGAGCATCAACATGTTTGATTCAATTGGAGACCCGTGAGATGATTCATTGTGCCCCACAGAGCACCGCAAATGTTTTTCTTGGAAACCAACGAGCCAACCCCTTGGTCATCATTTTGAGAGCCCTCCCCTTTATCTTGGCACATGGAGGACTTTAGCCTTCCAAAGACCCTTTGCACCATTATTATATCATTTCAGCCTCATTAGCAAGGCTTATTTTTACTTTTAAGCTATTTGGTGGGCTTGTCACCAATAGGGTTGTTATTTGGCACATTAAAGACATTTTTAGGGGCATATTAGGCTAATTAAACTAAATCGAACTCCTAAATGCCCATATAAATACTAGAAGAGCCTCATTTGTAAATCATCATCATTTGGAATGGGATTTTCTCTTGAAATTGAATTTGGACCTACAATTGATGGATGAAATTGGATGTTATTGATGCATTTTGATGTTTGGATTTTCGTTATTCTTGCCTTGGAGCTTCTAATTGCAATTATGATGGATTGATATATTTGATATGTCTTGTAAGTGCTACTTGGATGTTATTTCTTTACTTCATTGCATGATTAATGTATGGAATATCATTTCACTATCTTGCATGTGCCCTAAATAAATGTGAAATTCAGAAAAACACTGGGATTTTGAAGTATTACATGCATTACATGTTAGACAAATGTGAATGCATGTTCCTAGAGGCTAGTTTTGCTTATTGCAACCTTGAATCTCCATCGTTCTCGCCCAACGAAGTATAAATTCCTCTTGTGGTCGTATTGTTGCCTCCTAAGGTTAGCGAAGGCTACATATGACTCCTTGATAGAGCGAAGTTCTTTGGTTAAAGTCAAATTTGACTCCAATTCTCCAAATTGAACAGGCATTGGGTCCTAATCCTAGTTGATCAACCCTAAAACTCCTTCATTCCACATTTTCCATTTTCTTCCCTAACCCTAGAAGGCCAACTAGGGACTAGTGCGAAATGCATTAATGGCATCATCTTGATTAGTAGGTTACTGGGTTGGGGTTTCCTTTATGTGTCCTCAAAGTTTGAAGTAATTCCCATGGCTAGATTAAGAGAAACCTCGAGTCATAGCTCAAACATCAATTCCACCCCTAAGCTTCTTTGGTTAGCGACATTTCATAGGTCATTTGTTCTTGAAAACTCACTGGAAGTTAATCATCCTTGACCTATCTTATCCTTGCTTAATCTAGGTGTCTTATTCCTCTTTTGATTTTGCAAACCCTAAGCCTTGCCTAGATTCCCCTAGGTCTCTCTTATGGTCCCAAATCTTTATATGATCATTATCTCACAAAACCCTAAGAGAGGTCCTTCTTATTCCCTTCAGAAGCCTTTAATATAGGAGCATGCCTTGTATTTAACACCCTTTCCTCTTAAGTCCAAGCCCCTTCATAAGCCGTTCTTGGAGAGTCGTCATTTTGCTTTTGAAGCAACCTAGCCATTATCTGAGTCTCTCCTTTGAATGGGCTTTGGAAATCATCATAAATGTAATCACTAATCCCATTATCCTAAGGTGATTTCCATCATACCAGGACTCCTCCCATCGGTGAAGATCCATAAAGAGCAGGTGACATTGATTGAGGTGATAGTGGGTCTTTGTCCCATTGTTGTCATTAGATCTAGTAGTTCTCTTTTTGGAACCCCTCCTAGGTGTTGAAAAATCAATGCTAGTAGAATTAGGGTTAGATTTCTCTTTCTTAACAATTATTTGTGAATTATGTTGGCTTCGTTTGCTTATTTGTTGTATTATCTTTCATCAAGCAATTATCAATTGTGTATGAAAATCATAAAAACACAAGACACAAGATGTAGGCACTTTGCCAGGGCAAAACCCCTATCTAGGGGAAAACCCAGTCAAAATCTCTTCCTTCAATAGTTTTTCCTAAAACTCTTCAACCTAGACAAAGACCTCCTCCACACCAAGTCAACCTTTCCTTCTTGGATCCAAACCTTTTACCTAGCAGCAGCACTTCAACCCTAGCAACTTCGACTTGGCAGCAACAAGCAGTAACTGGCAATAGCAGCAGCTTCGACTTTGACAAAGAGACTTTCATCTCCTAAAGTAGCACACACGAGAGAGAGATAGACAGCCCAAAACATCGATTTTGCCCTTCCCTTCCTTCTTGACCAACTTCGCACTTCTTTTAGCCTCTTCCTTCAACTTCACACTTTTCCCAACTCTTTCTTGGATATCGAACTTGTGAGAGAGAGTGTGTCCAAATGAATTCGATCTGCTCCAATATATAGGCTTATAGTGAGGTCAAATTGCCCAGTTGAGGCCAACTTGTTCTCCTTGAGGCCGACTTGGTGTGGAGGTGAGATAATTCATTTTTGACTCAAATATGATTCTTTTTACATAGTTCAAAAGCCCCAGAAGGGTTTCATAAAATATTCAATGACTCTAATGACTCAATAGTAATCCACAATGGGGACTTTGACTAATAAATGATGATCCAAGCATGAAACCCTTGCTTTAATAAGTCATTGTAACAATAATAAAAAATTATTTTTCATTCTTTTGACATCTACATTACATAGATATATTTATGAAGACCAAACCTAGTTACATTCTTCAACACTCCCTCTCAACTAGGGAGGTATTCATAACAAGTACAAGGAAGATCTCAAATTATATGAACTATGAAGAGTTTAGGCACCGCAATACCATGGACTAGATTCCTGACCAGGACTATCTATCCAAGGTCTCTAAACAGTTTAAGCACCGCAATGTCACGAACTAGATTCTTGACCAGGGCAATCTATCCAAGGTCTCTCAACAGTTTAGGCACCGCAATGCCACGGTCTAGATTCTTGGCCAGGGCAATCTATCTGAGGTCTCTCAACAATTTAGGCACCACAATGCCACGGTCTAGATTCTTGGCCATGGCAATCTATCCGAGTGGGACTAAGATGGACTAAAGCTTTCAACCTCTCTAGGTACCATCAGGCTTACTTGCTAACCATCAACCCAGGGATCTAGGTGTGTATCTGAGGTCAGAGCTCCATGACCAACACCACCCTCCTTACTTCGAGAACTAGACATCAACACATAGTGCCAGCCAAATGTCCTCTTAGGGAATGTGTCTCACACACAAAGCCTCAACAAATATCTTCCAAACTTTTATCATCATCAACAAGATCAGCAATATCAACTAAACAAAGCATGCTTCTAAGATATTCAAACTTCTTATTAGGAAGAAACTTTGTTAGTATACCATCTACCTAATTGTCTGTCAAGACATACTGTAGCTTCACGACCCCATCCTGCACCAAGTTCCTAATGTATTGGAACTTATTGTTGATATGCTTCGTGCTAGCATGAAACACGGGATCTCCAGACATCTTGATGCAAATTTTGATTATCAGAGTTTATCACAGTAGGATCCAGAGGCTTCTCAAACAAATCTGTCAAAAGCTTCCTCAACCATCCAACCTCCTTTCCTACTTCACATGCAGCCATGTACTCTACTTTAGCACTCAAAGTAACAGGATCTTGCTTTCTACTCATCCATGAGATCATGGCAAATCCCAAACTAAAGCATCCACTTGTAGTGCTTCTTTCATCGTTCTCATTGCCACCCCAATCAGAATCTATGAAGCCAATCAGCTTGACTTCCTTGCTATTATACTTTAGGCAGTGATGTATAGTGCCATGAAGATATCTCAATATATGCTTGGCAGTTATCCAGTTATCATGACGAGGCCCTAGCTGAAGCTGACTAAGAATGTTCACAGCAAAGCATATATTCGAATTAGTATTTATTAGATACATCAAAGAAACCAGCAACTGACAATAGGAGGTAGGATCCACAAGACTTTAGTCGAGCTCCTCAACTTCTTGAAATTGGTGATCATAGGAATAGTCATGGGCTTGGAATCCATCATCCCAAATTTCTGCAACAACTTGATGATATACTTTCCTTGCCCAAATATATCTCCCCAGGATTTTACCATACTTCCAGACCTAGGTAATAGTGCATCAGTCTTAGATCCTTCATCTCAAATTCGGCTGTCAGCATCTTCTTGCATTTTTGTATTCTTCGCTCCACACCTGTAATGAATAGATCATCCACATACAATAAAATAATGATTGGCTCATTATCCACAACCTTGATGTAGAGATTTAGATCAGCAGAACTCTTCACGAACCCAATTCTTAGAAGGTATGCATCCATTCTTGCATACCATGCCCTAGGTGCTTACTTCAAACCATATAGGGCCTTCTTGAGTCTACAGACAAGAGTATCTTTGTTATTTACTTCAAAGCCTTCGGGTTGCTCAATGTATACTTCCTCATCGATTGTCCCATTCAAAAATGTTGTATTCACATCCATTTGATGGATATTCCATCCCATTGTAGTAGCCAATGTAACCAAAGATCTAATGGTAGTATACCTTGTAGTGGGTGCAAAGGTTTCTTCATAATTTATGCCTTCCTTTTGAGAGAAACCCCTCACAACAATTCTGGCTTTGTATTTGTATATACTTCCATCAACAGCGTGTTTGATCTTGTAGATCCATTTTGAGGAGACAATTGATTTGTCACTAGGTCTAGGAACGATTTCCCAAACCCCATTTTTCATGATGGATTGATATTCTTCCTGCATAGCTTTCTTCCATACTTCTTGATGAGCAGCTTCTTCAAATGTAGATGGTTCGGCTTCAATTAGTCTTGTCATATATGTAGCATTTCCATAATATCTCTGCGGTCTTTTGCTTTCTCTAAAGGTTCCTTTCGCAGCTCCATGTCCTTCAGCATCTTCAAGAGTAGCTTTTAACCAATTTGACCTTTTCCTTGTGTTCAGTATGATCACATGTTGAATAGGCTCACTTGGTTCTTCTTCTTATTCTTGAATTGTAGATGGATTGTCAAGTTGTACTTCTTCTTCTTCAAATATAGGTAGATCTTTATCATCGAAATCAATAGGAATGTCCTTGGATCTTTTGTAGGAGTGATTTTCATCAAATATAAAGTCCCTGCTTACTTCAATGTGTCTCCCTTCCTTGATGTAGATTCTATATGCCTTTGAGGAGAGACTATAGACAACAAAGATCCCTTTGATGCTAGTAGAATCTAACTTCTTTCGTTTGTCCTTTGGAATGTGGATATAGGCAGGACTCCCAAAGATTCAGAGATGGTCCACACTTGGCTTCTTCCCTGAGAATGCTTCCTCAAGTGTCATATTTTCAAGAATTCTGAGGACTTCTATTTTGAATATATACGACTGTCATTGTTGCTTCTCCACATAGAAATATTGGTAATTCTTGATCAAGGAGCATTGTTTGTATACCTTCTTCAATTGTCCTATTCTTTCTTTTTGCCACTCCATTTTGTTTGGGATAGTAGGGAACAATAAGCTCCCTCTTAATTCCTACTTCTTTACAATATGCAATCAATTCTTTAGAAATGTATTCCCCACCATTGTTGGATCTCAAAGTCTTTATTTTGCTCTCAGTTAGGGTTTCCACTTCACATCTAAACTCCTTGAATTTCTCAGATACTTCATCATTTTTCTTGAGAAGGTAGAGCCATGTCTTTCTAGAGTGATCATCAATGAATGTCACATAATAAAGATGACCTCCAAGTGATTTGTCAAACATAGGCACAACACATCAAAATGTAAAAGGTCTAATATTTCTTTAAAACTTGTTTAACTAATTGAAAATGGTTTTCTTGTATGTTTTCCCAAAGAGCATCCCTTGCAAACTCCTTCACAATCTTCTTTGATATCGAGGATGCCATGAACTAGTTGTTTAAGAGTGGGAATGACCTTGTAGTGAAGATGACCATATCTTCTATGTCATAGCTCAATGGGATTGATTTACATATGAACTAGGTCTTGAGGAGGTGGTGTAATGACTCTATATAAGCTTCCTTCACGAACTTAAATAACCCTAGCTTTATCAATACTTGAATATTTTCCCCAAACCAAGACCTTTCCATCAACAAAAGCAACTTTATCCCCTTTATCTTCTAAGCAAGAAATTGAAAGCAAATTCTTTTTCAAACCTGGAACATATAGTATGTTGTTGAGATGTAGTTTTGCTCCATTCTCCAGCGTCAAAGTTGTTGATCCCAGGCCTCTAACAGCATAGCTTTTGTTGTCTCCCAATTCCACTGCATGAGAAGATGGTTCCTTTGATAGAGTTTGAAGTTGTTTACTTACCCCTGTTGTATGCCTTGAAGCTCCACTATCAATGATCCATGCATTATCATCATTAAGCAATCCTGTAAGTGTAGCTAAGAACCCTTGACTTTTGACCTTGTTGAATAAGTAGTAGAAAATCTTCTTGATCCATCTTCTTGTAGTATTGAATCCCATTCTTATCATAGAGGGAGAGTAATCATTTCCTTCAAGCCAACAAAGTGGTCTTCAATCTTCTTTGACCTTAGCTCTAACACCATGTTGAGAAATCAATGCTAGTAGAATTAGGGTTAGATTTATCTTTCTTGATAATTACTTGTGAATTATGTTGGCTTCTTTTACTTATTTGTTGCATTATCTTTCATCAAGCAATTACCAAATTATGTGTGTATGAAGATCACAAAAACACAAGACACAAGATGTAGGCACTATGCCAGGGCAAAACCCTTATCTAGGGGAAAACCCAGTCAAAATCTCTTCCTTCAATAGTTTTTCTTGAGACTCTTCAACCTAGACAGAGACCTCCCTGACACCAAGTTAGCCTTTCCTGCTTCGATCCAAACCTTTTACCTAGCAGCAGCACTTCGACCCCAACAACTTCAACTTGGCAGCAACTGGCAGTAGTAGCAGCTTCGACTTTGACAAAGAGACTTCGATCTCCTAAAGTAGCCCACACAAGAGAGAGATAGACAGCCCAAAACTTTGATTTTGTCCTTCCCTTCCTTCTTAACCAAGTTCACACTTCTTTTAGCCTCTTCCTCAACTTCGCACTTTTCCCAGCTCTTTCTTGGATATCGAACTTGTGAGAGTGAGTGCGTCCAAATGAATTTGATCTACTCCACTATATAGGCTTATGGTGAGGTCCAATTGCCCAGTTGAGGCCGACTTGGTGTGGTGACATAATTCATTATTGACTCAAAAATAATTCTTTTTACATAGTTCAAAAGCCCAAGAAGGGTCTCATAAAATATACAATGACTTTAATGACTCAATATTAATCCTAGGAGTCCACAATGGGGACTTTGACTAATAAATGACGACCCAAGCATGAAACCCATGCTTTAATAAGTCATTGTAACAATAATAAAAATTTATTTTTCATTCTTTTGACAAGTACATTACATAAATATATTTATGCAGACCGAACCTAGTTCCATTCTTCAACACTAGGACCCTTTGCTAGATTGTGTCGCAACGAGTATCATAAGAATAATAATATTAATGATAATATCAATGATTAAGTCAAAGTTGAACTATTAGGATTGATTGATGCTCAGAAGAGATTTTCCATCAACACTAGTTGGTTACTATTTTTGGAAAGTCATACTTGAAACTTTCTATTTTTAGAAATTCATACCTGAGTAGCCAAATTTTCAACACTCCCTCTCAGTTAGGGAGTAATTTCTTTCTACAACAAAGCATCTCTGCTTTCTCTACTCATCTTTGCTCATCTTTGCTTTGTATCATCTGGAACAATGATATCTCACTCTAATGAAGAAGAATAATCATAGGGGAGCTCTAGCTACCACCCTATATCCACAGACAATAGGAGAGATTAATCTACCACCCTAAATATATGTCCAATCGGCAATAGGCAAAATACCACTTACCATGACAAAAAAGGATCACACTCTATCCTATTGTCTATTGATCTTCCCACCTTGACCCTTAAGAATCAAGTGGTAGAACACCTGCATCCACAGACCTTGGGGGGTACCCAACTTACCAGAGGTAAGGATCACATGCACCCAAGTCTCTCCTCATCCATTGGCCACATGGATGGCAATCCCAACAAGCCCAACTTGTGGGTAGGATACATACTGGGGTATACTCTAACAAGTCCCAAACTAGATGGTGGGGGGGTACCACTTGTCAACACATGACAAGGACCGCACACAACCTACAGTCAAGAGTTCCCTCAACCCTAGGAGCTCTCTTGGCTCCATTCCCAATCTAGGAACTCAAACAGGGGGGCAGAGCATAGCTCAATGTTCTTGATCAACCGTGACCATCGCTCTCCTCAGTGTCTTAAGTAGGCTTACAGCTATAGTCCTAACCATAATGCATGACATCGAGAGAATATTAGGTCACATCCGTCAGTCCAAGTTGCTCTTTGAATACCAAGAACTTCCCTTTCGACAAAGGCTTGGTATGTATGTCAGCTATCTGATCATCACTCACAATATGATGGAGCCTTATTGCTCCTCTCTGCACCATATCCTGAATATAGTGATACTTGATCTCAATGTGTTTGTACTTGTCATGGAACACGAGATTTTCTGCAAGTTGAATCCCACTCTTATTGTCACAGTGTATTAATATCGTATCTAGCACATGCTCAAACAGCTCTCCAAAGAGCTTCCTCAACCACACTGCCTCACAGCTAGCCATGCTAGCAATTATGTACTCGGCTTCAGTCATGCTAAGGGCTACAGACTTTTGTTTTCTACTCATCCAAGATATCATGGCAAATCCCAAGCTAAAGCAGCATCCAGATGTGTTTTTCATGTTAGCATCGTTACCAGCCTAATCAACATCAAGGTACCCATGTAGTCTTACATCTCCTGCAATATATCTCAATCCAAGATTGATGGTCCCATGCAAGTATCTCAACACATGCTTTGCAGCAATATTGTGTGCATGTGATGGCTTAATCGTATATTGGCTCAGAGTATTGACCACAAAACATATGTCTGATCTAGCGTTCACTAAGAATATGAAATCCCTAATCAGTTGTCGATACTCAAAAGGATTTGACCAAATCAAGGCCAGCAACGTCACCACATAACTTCTTGAAACTCATTTGCATTGGAGAATTCATGGACTTGCATTATGTCATACCAAATCTTTCCAATATCTTGACAACATATTTTCCTTGAGAAAGGAAAATATCACCAAGTCTCTTACAATACCTCTAGGCCCAGAAAGTAGTGCATTAAATGCAAATCTTTCCTTTCAAACTCAAAAGCTAACTCCCTCTTACACCAGAGGGTAAGAGGTTCTCCACTTGTCAAGACTAAGTCATCAATATATAATGCCAAACTCAATGGCATACCTTGAACCGTTTTGAAGTAGAGATTTAGATCAGCATTGCTTCTAGTAAAACCAAACTTCATCAAGACGCTATCAATGCGGGCATACCAAGCTCTTTGGGGCTTGCTTCAATCCATAGAGAGTTTTCTTTAGTCTTTGGGTCTTGGGACTACTTCCCATACATCATTATGTATGATGGACTCGTGATCTTCAACCATTGCATCTTTCCATACTTGATCTTCCACTGCTTCTTCAAAGGCGCATGGTTCAGCCTGAATAATGTTGCTCATGGCTATCACGTATCCCCGGAACCGACATGGTTTCTTGCTTTCTCTGAAGGTTCCTCGGGGAGCAGCATGTCTATCAACATCCTATAAAGTATCATGACGCCATAATTGTCTCTTTATAGCACATGGAGAAAGGGATCTAAGGAATCCATGGTATCCATGGGTTCATCAGCAAGATCAAGCTCAGGCTCGGGATTTTCTTGTGCATCCAAGGCATCATCTTGTCTTTCAACATTAGCAAGAGGAGGAGTGTCTATGGCTTTTCAAAGAGATGCATCTTCATCAAATGTTATAGCTTTGCTAAACTCTATAGTTTTTTTATCACGGACATATATTATGTAAGCTTTAGAATTTTCACAATAACCAACAATCATACCTTTCTTACCTGAAGCTTCCATCTTGGTACTCTTTTCCTTTGGCACATGAAAGTAGACAGGGCAATCAAAGATCCTTAAGTGCCCATTTTGTTCTGGGTTATATGGTACGACGGTCTCTTTCTTGATTCTAGCTTCCTTGCAAAAGTCTTGAGCTCTTGTCCACTTCATGTCCACTCAAGTCATGGGATGGCTCAACATCTTCCTCAATCTCGATACAAAGGACTCGGTTCTCACATTCATCAAATGTACTTGTTGAACCCAGAAAAAGAGCAAGAGCAATAGTAGCAAAGTAAAAAAACATAATGAAAGTATACCTGGTGATGAGGCAAGTCTTTCTTTCTTTTCTAGATGTGAGAATGGCTCATTCATTATCCTTGCACCAGCTTCCTCATGGAGTTTACTCTTCCTGCACTATTCTACACCCTAATGATCTTCAAGATCTGCGTTTCTTGATTGCATCCTCATCAAGAAGTTAGTGAAAGAATCATTCAAATACTCATGTAGGAAGAATAACCAATGATCTATAAAGATAAATCTAAACAAGAGCAATGACACAAAGAAACAACATAAGATTTCAAAATACTTATTTTTAAATGGGGATTGAAGGAAACTAGTTGCTCTCTCTTGATCTGGCCTTTATAAGTTACAGCCATATGTCATTGGCAGAAGAATTGCATCTTCTTGAACACCACTTGGAAACTCCATCATGATCCACTATAATCTCAGGCATTTCAAAAACTATCTTTCTCACATGAGATAATGCTTTATAGTGAAGATGAGTGAACTTTCGATGCCACAGTTTATATTGATGATTACTTATCATGAATCAATGCATGGATAGGTCTTCCATTCATTTTATAAAGATCTTCAAATCTCGATCCCATAATGTGATAAATTTTGGAATTTTGAAATTATCTTAAATCTTCAACCTTTAAGTGCAGACAGAAACCAATAACCATATAGAAGATAGTCAATGAACAATAAGACAGCAGATTTGGTCTAAGACCAAGGAAAAACCCCACTATGGGGGAAAATCCTTTAAGAATATTCTTCTATTAAATCTTCATCAAATGTTCAACATAGATACATAAGCAGAGTACAAAACCCTTTTCTCAATGACAGCAACATTACCCCTTTCCAAACTATGATAGATCTTCTGAAGTGTGAGATCTGATCACAAATGTAGAATAACAGATCCTTCAATCCTTCAACAAAGATTACAAGTGCGAATAGGAGATCTACAATAGGTCTACCAACAGATGACAAATAAGCCTTAATGTGACTTAAAAAATAAGCCTTTAGTGCGAAGTGATCTAGCCACAGATATGAGAAAAATATCTTCCAAAGATCGTGCTTCAAGATGAGTGTTGATGAATTGAAAATTAGCTTCCGAATTGCAAGTGCGAGAAGAATACTAGCTTTCACAAATGAGATAGACAAGTCTCCAGATGCATGTTAGAAATCCAAGACAATACGCCTTCACAATAAGATGATCTAGCCACAAATAATAAGTACATATCCTCTAAGTGCAAGAGGATGAGACTTGTCATACGAGATCTACAAAAATTGGTACCATGAAGATCTGCCACCAATGATAATACAAGATAGAGATTTTGTCAATAATACAAAATTTGCCAAGCAATAATGCAAGAAAAAAATCTCCAAAAATTCGAGATAGAAATGTCCACTAGATCTACCAATGATGAAACGAAATAACAGGCTTCCAATAAATTTGCTGACAATGAGAGAGATAAAATACTAATGCAAGGGTTTTATCACCAATGAGAAATAGATCACCAATGATGATAAGAGATTTGCCACTGATAATCAGAGGTCTACCACTGATAATAAGAGATTTGCCAATGATGATAAGAGAACTGCCACTGATAATCAGAGATTTGCCAATGATGATAAGAGATTTTCCACTGATAATCAGAGATTTGTCACTGATAATAAGAGATTTGTCAATGATGATAAGAGATTTGCCACTGATAATCAAAGATTTGCCATTGATAATCAAAGATCTACCATTGATAATAAGAGATATGCCAATGATGATAAGAGATTTGCCATTGATAATCAGAGATTTGTCAATGATGATAAGGGATTTGCCACTAATAATCAAAGGTTTGCCACTTATAATAAAAGATTTGTCAATCTACAATAGATTTGTTAACAATAAAAGAGATAAATTACTGATCACCAATGTGAACGCTAGATCACCAAAGCAAGAGAGAGAGAACTCGATGTGTTGCAAATGAAGGCTTCTCTTCAATATATAGGAATTTTTGAGACAAAATCCATAACTCAAATTAGGTTTTTGGAAGCTCCTAGAGTGATCCATTTTTGCACATGTCGGATTAGATCACTTAAGTGTTTTTTTACACATGTCAAAACAACTTTATAAAACAATTTTGAAATAACTTTTGCACTTATAAAAATAATTTGCATTGAGAAATAATTCACTTCAAGGGTGAAAGGGGTTAACTCATAGAGTGTTTTTTCTAAGGAAATGTCTCCCTTAGTTGCACAAAATTCAACAAAATGAAGGCATGTGATAATAATTATACATAGTGACTTCATTGTGCAATGATATTAATTATAATCCATCTTTGATCGTTGCAAAAGAGGTTAGTTTAGAAAACTATCATTCCATCTTTTGCAAAATTCGCAATTCTTACCTAAAACAACTATTGTTAGTAAACTCTAATATCAAAATTACCAAAACCCATAAGATTATGACGTTTCTCATATAATGTGAAAGAGTCAAAACCCCCCTATCTTCAGAATTCAATTTCTATCAATTATTCTTTCATAACCTTTTATGCATTATACTTATTTTCAAAACAACAATTTCTTGCATATGCATAAATATAAGTAAAATTACTCTTTACTTTCACATGCATCAACAAGTACCAAAACCAGAATTATTAAACACATACAACACCATAATTACTATCTACAAAATTACTATCATATATGGGGTTCCTTGAAATCTTGGCAGTGTGGTAATAGTAAAATTTCAATAGCAAAATTCAACAATAAAATTCAGCAAAAAAAAAATTAGCAATAAAATTTCAACAGCAAGATTTTAGCAGTAAATTTCAACTGTAAATTTCAGCAGTAAGGAGCAACAAATAAGATTTCAGCAGCAAGGACTGACAACACTTGTCTTCTTGGGCTTGTCTTCACCAAAACTCTAATACCATTTTGAAATTCTAATGTTCTATGTTGTAACAATCACTTATTACAAAACTTCTTTATGCTGCAATATTAGATAAGCAATTGTAGATAGAACATAAATCAAATGCACAATAGAATACAACCAAGAACAAATTTAGACACAAAGAATTTAGGTCCAATGACCAGGGCAAAACCCACAAGGGGAAAACCCAACTAGATTCTTCTTCTATTAGAAATCAATTATGCAACAGAGATACAGAGTACAATGAGAGATCAAGCGAATGAGTAAGTTCACCCAAATCTAACAAGCTATAGCATGAAGACCACTAGTCGCAACAGCAGATGCACACACCGAATCAACATTCCCTTCAACTGAATCAACACCAAATCAACCTTCCCTTCAACTGAATCAACCTTAGCTCACCAAGTTTTGCTCTCACTCTCAAAGTCTCTCTCTCACAATCTTCTTCAACTCTCTCTAACTCTCTCTCAAGTTTGAATTTTTCCTTCACAATGCACAAGTAGTGAGGGGAGAAAGAATGAGGCACATATATATAGGAGCAACATATCCATGCCATAAAAAAGGAGTGACTCGCATACCAAGAGAGACGGTAACATATGACCATTTAGGAAACATGCCATTAAGAAGGTATGCATGTCTTTCTGACTTATGCCATTAAGAAGAAGAGTGTAACATATGCATTAAAGAGTGCATAAGAGGAATCTTTCATGACTCGCTTTAATGAGAGCGTAAGAGAGTGTAAGGGGAATCTTTTATAACGAGCTTTTATTGAGTGAAAGAGAATGTAAGAGCATTAATGAGAGTGTAAGAGGAATATGTCATGCCAATAATCAGTGTAAGAGAACATTATTGAGAGCCATGATTGAGTGACTTGAATTTCTTTTTAATAATAATGATAGTAGCATAAGAATAATGATAATAATATTAGTGATAATATTGATGATTAAGTCGAAATTGAACTATTACGATTGATTGATGACCAAAAGGGATTTTCCATCAATAATACTTGATTACCAATTGATGCAAGCTGATTTACTAGTTTTGGAAAGTCATACTTGAATTTTTCTATTTTCAAATTTTCTATTTTTAGAAATTCATCACTAAGCTGCCAAATTTTCAACACTCCACATCCATAAGAAACAAGTCAACAACATACAGTACCAAGATGGGTGGATCATCTCGAACAAGTATAAAATACAAATTGGGAATTGCCTCCTTGGTGAAGTCCATGCTTAGCAAGTACCCATCAATCCTTGAGTACCACATCCTCGATGCTTGGTTGAGTCCATAAAGGCTTTCATAAGCCTACATACATGAGAATCCCTCCCATGAGTCTCAAAGCCTTGAGGTTATTCAATGTACACCTCCTCCTCGATAACTCCATTGAAGAATGCCGTCTTCACATCCAACTAATGTATTTTCCACCCAATCACTGAGGCAATAGATATGATAACTCGAATGGAAGTATACCTAGCAACTGGAGCAAAAGGTCTCCTCATAGTCTGCACTCTCTTTCTAGGAGAACCCTCTCACCACAAACCTCACTTTGTACTTTTCTATGTTGTCATTTGCAGCATGCTTAATCTTAAAGATCCACCTAGACGTCACCACCAATTTTCCCTTTGACAATATTCCTCCATCATGGCATCCCTCCAAACCTGTTGGTCTACTACCTCCTCAAAACTGGTAACCTCGAAATCAATGAAGCTACTCATGAGAGCCATATAATTGGGAAACTGCCTTGGCAGTCTACTCTCCCTAAATGTGCTCCTAGAAACCTCCACATGCTTCTAAGCATCCCTTAATGTTTGCTCTAGACATCGAGACCTCCTCCTAACAGAAATAGGAGCCTCCAACTCCTCCTCTTGACCTGAAGACGAAGTCCTGACTATCGATGGCAATGAACTCTTCTCAATTTTCGAAGCCTATTGCTCCTTGTCCTCTGTCTCTACTAGAAGGAGCTCATGTGACCTCCTAAATGCCTGCACCTCCCCAAACCTAACATCTCGGCTCACTATGGTCTTCCTCTGCTTTGGAATGATAACCCTAGATGCATTTGAAGTTTTAATATATCCCACAAAAATTCCCTTCACTACTGAGGGCTCCAGCTTTGTACTCCTTTCCACGAGTACATGGACATATACTAGACCATCAAAAATGCAAAAGTGGCCAATCTCCTAATTCACTCCAAAAAATTCTTCTTTTGGAGTCTTGTCCCCCAAGACATTATGAGGACTCTTGCTTTGTACATACATTGTTGTATTGCATGCCCTCGCCCAAAGGAACATGGGTAGATCCTCATCATGAATCATCGCCTTGGCAATTTCAACTATGGCCCAATTCTTCCTTTTAGCAACCCCATTCTATTATGGGTTTTATGGCATCAACTCCCTCTTGACCCTTGCCTCCTTACATAAATCTTTGAAGTCATTGGAGGTATACTCACCCACATTATCCGACTTCAAGACTCCAAACTTCCTTTTTGTCTGATTCTCCATGACAGCCTTAAACTCCCAGAATCTATTAAAAACCTTATCTTTGGTCCTCATGAAGAAAATCCACTCCCTCCTAGAGAAATCATTGATGAAGGTCACATAGTGACGAAAACCCTTCAAATATGCTAATCCAAGAAGCCCTTGGACCTACTCTCGCTACTTGGAAAAGAAACCTTGGTATACTTGCTAAGAACACATTCCCTGCACACTCCTTGCTATTCCACGTTAAATTCTGAAAGACCAGTGACAATCTCCCTTAGAATGGGCAACGCTCTGTAATGCAAGCAGCCCATCCTCCTATGCCAAAGCTAGCACAGGGTTTCATTGTCTAAGCCTAGAGCTTCTACAGGTTAAGCCTTCAACATGTATAGATTACCCTCTCTGCCTCCAATCACTTGTCCTCTGTCGAGGCTAGAATTTCTCGATCAAATGAGAACATATCGATCCTAGAAATAGACTACATAATCCCTACCCACCACAACTAAGACTGAGAGTAAGTTCTTTGTTAGCCTCGAAACAAACAATACACACTTCATGTCCATAGAACCTACTAACTCCAACTGAAACAAAATGGTAACAACTCCCTCTACACCATACTTGGCATTGTTGCCAAGCTCCACATGCAAATCTAAGTCCTTCTCTGACAAACTGGTGAATACATCCTATGATCTTGTCATGTGACGGGAAGCACTATTGTCCACAAACCAAGCACCTTTGGAAACTATGCCAAAATAAGATCTTATTATCACCCTTTTGTTGGCCTCCTAGAGATTCCTTTTGAATCTGTTGGACAAAATCACCCCATAGCCTATCCCAATCAAGAATATGCTCCCATGCAACAATGCCCTTAATGAAAGCAGCCCATGGCTTGGCAGATCCATTCGAGGTCGTCCTTCCCATCTCCTCAAATGTCACAACGTCTCCAATTGCTACTAACTCATCACATACCTAAAATTATCTTGGTGAGGTAATTGGTCACGGTATTCAACCTAATCATCTTGTTGTTCCTGAGCTACTCTCTCAACACCATCTTCTCGTTTGTGTTATCGCTCTAATAAAACTTCGTCAAAGCCTCCCAAATCTCCCTTGTTGTCTTCTTCTCGAATAGGTGAGGAATCACATGATCCTTCACTACATCCAAGATTATACTCCTAGTTTTCACATCCTTCCAATTGTGGATAACCAATTCCGCATCATCTGTGAGCGAGGTGAGTTTGGCATTAGCAAACTCCCATAAATCATTCTCCATCAAGATCAATGTAACCCTCACCTTTCAAGGAATGAAGTTTGATGCACCTTCCAACCTGTCCTCAAACCTTAACCTGATTGTGGCCACCTCCCAAATCAAAAATTTTAGTAAAAAAATTACTATTGGGAATTTAGAGCCGTTATAACCTTGCATAAACTAGATTTGTTATAAACTTGCATAAATTCTAATTTCCCATTTTTAGAGTTGATGCCATGATACCATGCTAATTTCTAAATTCCAAATTTGATTTTAATGCCTAGTAATTTTTATAACCCATAAAATATTTCTACACTTACACTGGAATTTTTAACTCAATATATTTTGACAACAAAAGAAAAAAATAGAAAATCAATCACACACATAAAATTTTACTCCAATTGATCTTCTCTTCACTTTTAAGCAGCCTAGATCCATCTTAATTTCAGATCTACCAAGAGTCGAGAGGGATCAAACCTTTTTTCTATCTAAAACTGATTTGCATCTCAAGAGATTTGATCCCTCTCAATGCTTGGTGGATCTAGAGTTAAGATGGATCTAAGCTAGTTTTATTATTAATCATAATTAATTATGGTTATAACTATAAATATAATTATTAAATGTATGTTTTTTATTTTATTTTCATTTTTAGTTTTATGTAATTTAACCAAGTCATGATATATATATTATTGATTGAGTCAAAATATTTACTAGACATCACAACATCTCCCCTATACTTTTTGCTTTTAGATTTAATTTTAAAAATATTACAAAATAAAATATTTATAAAATATTTTGATTTTGAAATGAGTTATGGTTTTTGGGCATGTAGTATTGATAAGCCATGGTATTGGCCCATGGTAACTTTATTGTAAGTATTAAGTTTTTATGTGCTTATTATTCAAATTTAAATATGGTTATGGAATCATTATTTTATGCCCCATACCTTTTTTCTTCTAGATTTAATTTAAAAAATGTTATAAAATTAAATTAAAATAAAATATTTTTAAAATGTTGACATACAATCTTTCTTACATTACATCTAACACCTACACATCTCCCCCATATTGGGTTGTAGAGCGCCTCTCGATGCAATTATCTAAACAGTGAGGCTCCCTTACTACGAAATTGGCCCACATAGAAAATTACGGAAATTATTACAGCAAATAACCTAGCAAATTTGCCCCTGAGAAATCCGATCTACACCACAAAAGCCTTGTACAGCCCAACTGAAACCTTTCTTCCACATGTGCGGCCTGCTGATATAACGCTCGCAGGGCACCTGTGGCTCAACTGCTTTATCCACACTGCATGTGTGAATTGTAGCCCTCTTTACATAGCCCCTACAACATCTACTCAGAAATTGGTACCATTCTCCATCAAGATCAATGTAACCCTCACCTTTCAAAGAATGAAGTTTGATGTGTCTTTCGACCTATCCTCAAACCTTAACCTCACTGTGGCCACCTCCCAAATCAGAAATTTTTAGTAAAAAAACTACTATTGGAAATTTAGATCTATTATAACCTTGCATTAATTTTAATTTCCCATTTTTAGAGTTGATATTCACTTTTAATTATCTAAACAATGAGGTTCCCTTACCACGAAATTCGCCGACATAGAAAATTACAAAAATTATTACAGCAAAGAACCTAGCAAATCTCCCCTGAGAAATCCGATCTACACCACAAAATCGTTGTGCAACCCAACTAAAGCCTTTCTTCCACATGTGTGACCTACTACAATAACACTTGTGCAGCACCTGTGGCACAACTGCTTTATCCATGTAACATGTGTGAATTGCAACCCTCTTTGCATTAGCCCCTACAACTTCTACCCAAAAATTGGTATGGTCTCCTTGCCAAAAATCCTCCACTCAATCTCCTCATAATTTTTCCTCTCACTATTGCACACTTATTTTTCTCTTCAATCCTTGAGAAAATCACTCTCTCAAATCTCTATCAATTGTTGCATCTTTCTCTTCTTTTCAGGCTTGCTCTTATAATTTCTCGTTGATCTAAATCCCTAACCCTAATCTCCAAAGTGATAGATGGCTAGGATTAAATCCTAACCCACTTTAGATCAATGATTGAGACCAAACCAAATTCACTAATATAATTAAAATTACATTTCTTTGGTTTTCCCAACTCAATAGCCAACATTAATTAATTAACATAATTAATGTGTTTTTCCTAAGTTAGAATTAATCTAAATCATAAAGACAACTCACTCAATAAAATGAGCAAGTTTCCTAAGGAGGCCTTAGACAATTCTTGCATGCTTAACACCTGGCCAATGTAGAAATACCTATTCGCTACTACAAACATCAACATAGTATCTAGCAACATCATCAACATGTTATGAGGCCATTTGGCTTCACTAGTTGATTGGAGAGTTGACCAATCAAATATTGGAACCCATTATTGTGTATTGTGACAACCAAATCTACATTGAGTTCTTTGATAATCCAATGTTTTATGACTAGTCCAAGCACATTGATATCTAGTACTGTTACTTGAGAGATATAGTATAAAAGGGAACATTTGTTTTTTATTATGCTCCAATAGATTCCCAAATCGTTAAAATTCTAGCCAAACCCCTTACAGAAGCAAAAGATACGAGATTTTTAGAGAGAAGCTCTACTTGGTGGAGAACATATTCCTCACAAAGAGGGAATGTTAGTTGTTCTCCTCAAAAGAAGGAGGATGAGTGTTGGAAGGGAATCCCTGGAAGATGGGTGTGCCACATGGGAGAGATTTCCGTACACCCCTATCATAGATTCTTTACACCTTTCTTTTAATTTGCTAGCATGTCCATGACTTGCAAAACTAGATTGTGGTCTAAGAAATTGCAACCCAATGGCACCTAAGTTGTCAAAATCACTCAGATATCGCAATTGGTCTAGGCCACACCAACCCTTAACAACACTGGATTTTTTTGTGCCTTCTCCTGCTACCGCAAGTTTTGAACCTTGGCCACCTTGCAAAACCAAACTCACAAAATACAACCACGTTAGTGAGATTTGACCGTAGAATTATTAAAAAAAGAGGGCATGAGTGTGGGCTTTAATCCACTTATGTGTGTAAGCAGCCCTTACAAGAAGATTACTTACACTTATAATACTTTGAATCTTCTATTTTTGGTCAGATAAGATTATGATAGATCCTAAGACAGTTATAACAAATTCCTCTTACACAATTTTGACAACTTTATATGATGGATTCCTTGGAAAGTTATGACATGGTTATGATAGGTTTGTTTCATGGGAGAATGTGTAAGAGCCATTACTAGCAATTAAGTTTTATAACCGCTTTTCCCTCTTGTCAAATTTGACTAGACAAGGGAGGGAACACTAGTTAGGGTTATATATTCATACATGTGAGGTTTGTGAACATATAATGAGAATGTGAGAGCATGAGATAAGTCATTGTAGTCCATGTTGAGGACAGTATTGTGTTTTCTTATGTGTTGATGAAAAGATAGTGATTGCTGTTACAGAATTTCAGCTTGTTGTCTACCACATTCATACTGTTGTTTGTGTAAGTCAGATTTCATATTTTGCAGGGCTCATCTCATCTCTTGATATGCGGTGTTTCCACTTCTGAATTTTCCATTTTGCACTTTTCTTTATGCAGGTCTGCAGCTTTGGTTGGTGTTTCAGTCTTTCTATTTTACTTGTAGAACAAATGAGCGTAAATCTGTATATCATGGAGATGTAAAAAATAAAACATGAACTAATAGTTTTCCAACTTTGAAAAGAGGTTTGAAAAGGAAAAACAGCAAGTAATGATGAAAAACAAAAGCAAGCAAGGATGGCAATGTTTATTGAGCCCAGAGAAATGAGGTCCATTTTACTCTCCCGGGGACAGGGTCGATCCAACACCTTTTCGTATGTTTATGTGCCTAACAGTAGGTTGAATCTAGACAGTGCACTGGGTGCATTCAATATGAAACTGGCACAAACCCTTTGAAACCCACCCGAATCTGATATGCACCTTGAGGCTGTGAATCTCGAGGATTCACAACTTCAATTAACACAAATAACCAGGGTGTCTAAACTCGAGATATGCAACCTCAACTTTTGCAGCCTTGAGGTGCATATCAGACCTAAGTTTAGATGGGTTTGTGCTAATAACATGCATGTGTAGGGATGAGCGCATTTGACAGAGAATACAGAGTAGGGTAGGTTTTGCATACCGTTGCAAGACGAGCTGGTCTATCAGGCACAAGAAGATCCTTGTGGCAGTCATATGCTTGGGAAAAACAACCTTCAAACCAGAGTTTGGCAGCCAGATCTCCGAAATCTGCTTTTCTCCATGGATCCCCAGTATTCAGCACCTTCAGGGCAGCCTCCACGAGTGTGTCTCCTTTGCATGGCTTCTCTATCACATTCACATCAATACACTTTAGCAACAACCCATGTTTTTCGCCATCGCACTGCAACTTCCTCTTCTTTTCTTCTTCATCATGAGAAGACGCCATCTTGTAAACGCCACCTACCCATCTGGTTTTAGAACTAATCTAATGTTAATCCCAAGGACTCTAACAAAATACTCTCTCACATATATCTCGTACTAGTACAGGGTTATAAAAAAACGCTAATAGCAGACCAGTGCCCTTCCTGTGGACATCATCAAGCTTCCATAATGGCACTTATCATCATTCAAACACTTTCAGCGGGAGTTTACCGATAGAGACCCGTAATTTGCCTTTTACGCAACACGTATTAATTTCCAGTTTTTCTTTCAATCCATGACATCAGCAGTTTTCTAATAATTTTGTTTTACTCTCCTAATCCCGAACGTCCGTCTCTGGTGTTTTCTTGAATGATTCAAAAACTGTTGAGATTTGATGTCGTTGAGTTCCTTAAAATAGCTGGTATCTCGCGCAAGACCATTGGATGTTGTTTGACCGATTTTGAGGTTCAGTGAGAATGGGTTCCCCTCAACCTTGAAATTTAAATGGAGAATATATCCAGATCAATCGTATTATATTTATTCTCCACTGATCATTATTAGGTTAAATATTTGGTTTTTCCCAGTTAGAATTCTCCAACATTAGGGATATTTTTTAATATAATTGAGAACGCGTCTTTTTCCACCTTGAAATAAACATGGATATTGAGTTAATAAGGGGATCCTTATTTTATTCTTAAGTTTTACTAAGGTACGGAGAGTTTCATCTTGATTTATTCGAGAAAACAAATTTTTTTATTTATTTAAACAAAAGTAAATTATGTTACACTTAAAATTTTTGTGATTCATAATGTAGAAGAAAGTTTTTTGGATTATTTATATGGATAAGATTTTAATTAAATATAGAATATTTTAATGAAATAAATCTTTATCACTAATTCCCTTTACTATTTATTCTTTATGATTGATGGAATTCTCACCTTGTCTCGAGGATGAACCACATTAGTTGGTTCGAAATGTTGACCAAATCCTATCAATGTGATTAATCCAAAAGACTTTCTTCTACAAAAGTAAATTATATAAATTAGGTTAAATTTATTTAACTTTGGATCTATCAAGTATTTAGAGGAATCAATTTTTTTTAAATGAAAATAGACCCTTATAGGATTTTTGAATGAAAATAGACTCTCAAAGGGATCAAATCTCTTTATTTTTATTTTTATGTAATTTGACCAAGTGGAGATGTTAAACAAAACATTACATCACATCTCTACCATACTCAACATTAATTCAAATCTCTATCATAGTCAGCTAGGGAATGATAACTAAAGAATTTTTATGGTGAACCACACTTGTTGGTTCGAGAAAAGCGTAAGCCAAAAATTTCTCTTATGTGATTTCCACCGAAAGACTTCTTAACTTTTATCTAGTAAATTCTTATAGAATTGTGTAAATAAATAATGTTCAATTTATTTTATTTTATTTTTATTTTTTTTATTCAAATTCAAATGATAAAAGTTTTAAAACCAACATAGATACATTTCAACAAGCCCAGAGCCATCAAATCTCTTTTCACTCTAAAAATGTTTACATCTCGAGAGATTTGATCCCTCTTGACGCTTGGTAGACCAAGAGTTGAGATGGATCTAAAATGTTTACATTACATTAGTTTTTTTATTTAATTTAATTTTATATTATATTATTTTCTATTATTTTATTTTTATTTACAAGACATTTAAATAGGCTATATTCCACATAAATATCATGGGTCAATACCATGAGATCTTTTTTTTGTTATTATTTTTTTTACTTAGTTAAATGTTTACATTACATTACATTAATTTTTTTTATTTAATTTAATTTTTATATTATATTATTTTATTTTTATTTACAAGACATTATGTGACATTACGTTACAAAATCTCTACCATAATGGGCTAGAGAGTGCATCTCAGCGTAGCAAGATGGTGCTTCGTCAAATCCAAGAACCTCTCTTCTAGGTAATTGCTCTCCCAACCACTTGGTTAAAATTTTGATAAATCCTTTTGGATCTCTTGATATGGGTACTGGGATGTTGGCTCATTCTGTTGTTGCATCTATGAGTTCCTCTCCCTCTCCCTTTGTAGTTATGGCTTCATGTCCCAATTCCTTGACCCAACTTTGTTCTCCTCCCCCAAACCCTACTTCCTCTAAGATTAGATTGGAGACATTGCCCCCCCCTCTCCCTATAATTTCCACCCTCGCAATGCTAAGGGAGACACTTTGGAATGCGCTAGAGGTTTGGGGAAAAGTTCTCCAGTAAAGACGGGTGGTCGTATGTGAGGTAGGAAATCTTTCATGTGTAGGGCAAAACACAAAGCCAATCAGGATATCGTAGCTAGAAACAAAGGTCTATAGTTGGGGCTGTTAGGACCCCACTATGTATCATTTTTGCTATATATTTTGATACCACTTTACCCTTATAACCATGAATCCCAGTATCATTTTCATTCGCTTTTTCCCAAGGTATACAAAAACCTCTTCTTTATTATATGATTAATCTGTTTTACATTTAATTCCATAATACTCTTATATTTTATCATTAATTGAAGTATATCATTGCTAATACAAATCCAAAGGTTGCAGATAAGCATATGCGGCCATTGCTGAAACAGTTGACTCAGTTGCTGAAACAGTCGTCAAACACGCAAATTCCGTTGGCCGTAATTTGCGGTTCTGGAAGAGCCTTTCAAGGAATAGTGGCAGCAGTTCGAAGAAATGATTACCTGGATCATCCTGAAGATAGCATTCTTGTTATCTCTGTTGTAACAGTATTTTGTGTACGAGGAACTGAATGATCCTGTTTTGGGAAAAAGAACAGATTTGAGATTTGCTCTCATGTAAATTGTAAATGATATCTCCTCTTTAAAAAGAGGAGACATCATCATTAGAGGGGGTCGGTCATTGTAAAAGCTACAGGAGCATACTGTGTGAAGATTGGAGCTAGTCTCCATTTGTAATGTACCAATAATTTTGACAGATGAATAAATCTTTCTTTTGATCGTTTCAGTTTAATTCTTTCTCCCGGGGAATCTTGTGAGAAGGAAAGGGCCCGCCTTCCTCACAAGATTCGCCCATTAGTTCTTGTAATTTGTTTAATCTTTTATATGTTTGCATTTCTTTTTAATTCTGTTGTTAGACACTGGTTACACAGCTTGAATACTACTCTGTTCCCTTAGCACTGCATGTATTGAATGATTTCACTCTTAGTGGTTGAGATATCTGTTTCTGTTTTGATTGCATGAATGAACGATGTTGGGAGACAGGTGCTGAAGATTCCTGCATACAGGAATAGGGTTCTGTTTCCCTTAATTTCTTCCTTTTATCTGCAGTGTGAGTAGAAACAAGAGAACAAGTGCTGAAGGTTCCTGCTCACAGGAATAGGGTCTTGATCTCTTAAGTTTACAGTGTGATTAGGTGTCAGGCATCAGGTGCTGAAGTTCCTCACTAAGGAATAGGGTCCTGTTCCTGCTGTGGTTGATTGATTTCTTTCCTTGCAGATTGATTTCCCATTATTTAACCGCAATAGAGGGATTATCTATGTATAACTTAATTGACTTCAGCTTTGATTAAATAGAGTGTGGACCAGTAGATTGGTGAGATTAATAACTGTGTGCTCTTTCTTTTACTACAACATTGCTTCTGCTTTTGAAATCGAGCATATCCAGTGCGAGACTACCTTTGAAATAAAAAGACTTCCTCGGGTTGACAATTTATGTGGCGCTTGAATTGTGGAAACAATTAAAGCGACCAACAGGGGCCCTTACAGTGGTGCAAGCCCCCAAGTTTGTGACCTCGTGATTTTTTTTCCTTCTATTGCACCTGGCAAGCCCATCAAAAAAAATGGCCCTGAGGAGGTTGGTTAATTCAGTCAATTTGGATGTCAATTTTCTTCAAGAGACCCTACGAGAGAGAGAGAGAGAGAGAGATGATTAAAAGGGTTTTGAAATCCCTTTTTCCTAGTTGGTGGTGTTGAAAAGTGTGCAACAAGAAATGCTAAATTTAGGAAGTGCT
Source organism: Pinus taeda (assembly GCA_000404065.3). NCBI lineage: Eukaryota > Viridiplantae > Streptophyta > Pinopsida > Pinales > Pinaceae > Pinus > Pinus taeda. Next base: position 72,708 of record APFE031180328.1, on the reverse strand, counting down.
AAAAATAGAACTTCTAAAAATAGCACTTTTAAAAATAATAGTTTGGCCAATGAGCATTTTGGCCACCTCGGGTGAGAGGTGAAACTACTAAAAATAGCATTTATGGGTCCCTTCCTATTTATAGCAGTCTCTGGTCTATCTATAGGAAGTAAATTCGAATTTGGTCTTACCAGCACTTTGGAATATTAATTAATTAATTCAGTTTGAGTTAATTAGTTAAGGAAAAGCAAACTTGAAGTTTTTGTGAGAACATGCAATTATTTCTCCACTGATTAGGGAATGTGTCCTTGATTTGCTCCAATGGTTGAGGAATTAAGGATGAGTTCTATATTGAGAGGATCAATTGACTTAGTTTAACTTAGTCAAGTTCAGTTAGATTAATTTAACAAGTTGTTAAATTAATGAGATATAGTTTGTTGAAGCTTGCATGCATGTGACAACTATTATTTTAAGGAAATTACACAAGGAAATAGGAGGCTTGGAGGGCAGAGGAGAAGGTTTGTGAGAAGCCTTTGACTCTCTATGAGCAACAGAGAGATTGTACTGAGAGCTAGATAGCTTCCGAACTAAGGCTTTGTGTAATCTGGACATATTTCCACTTGTATGATAATACAGAGATGGGGTTTTAGGCTAGTGCTTTCCCTGGTTATATCTTATGTGTTATGTGTGATTGATTCCTTCTTATCAGTTATATGTGTTCTTATTGATGTTGCTAATGGTTGATTAAGCTTCCGCTAAATTGTTTGTAGAAGTAGATCAAGTGTTTTTCTTTAGCGCAATGCATTACCAGGTTAATCTACAGGTGGGAAATTTCTACATGGTATCAGAGCTAGCTGATTTGTGGAAAAAGTTCTACATGGTATCAGAGCTAGCTGATTTGTATAAAAATTCCACAAAATTCTACATGGTATCAAAGCACAGGTGATAAAGGAAGAACATTATACTAAGAGGAGATTTCAAAGTTTTGAGTTTTGGGCCGAGAGTTTGCAGTACAGATCTGAAAATTTTTGTACAAAATTTTCAGAAACAAATAGGAGATTTGGATTCCTTGTGGAAAATACCCAAATTCAAAAAAAAAAAAATCGGTTGAATCGGAGTTCAGATGAGGGAGATATCGTTGATTTAAAGTCAGCTCTTTTTCTAGAAAATTTCGTGACGGCGGGAAAGTGGAAATAGATTGGTGTGCTAGCCAAGAACCTGTATGCACTTGAGGTACAAGACACATGCAAAGCCTTGAGGAGCAAGGCAAAGGTTAGATACATGGTGGTTGAGAGGAAGAGTATGTTACCTCTCAACATGTAGCGCTAGAAGAAATCTCAGACGATTATGGCGTGTAGAATTTTGTAGAATTTTTCTACAAATCAGCTAGCTCACTGATATCATGTAGAAATTTCACCTGCAAATCAAATTGATATATGCAATGTACTAAAGCATAATACAAGATCTACTTCTACCATCAACTTTGGGGAAGCTTAATCACATATGAGCAGTATCAACCAAGAACAAATATAACTGAGAATGAGAAGCAATCACACATAACACAGAAGAAATAACCCGGGGAAAGCCCCAGCCTAAAACCCCAACTCTGTATTATCATACAAGTGGAAATATAGTCTAGATTACAAAAAGAATCAGCTCACAAGCTATCCTGCTCTTTCTACAATCCCTCTGCTGCTCATAGATAGTCAAAGGCTTCTCACAAACCCTCTCCTCTGTCCTCCAAGCCTCCTATTTCCTTGTGCAGTTTTCCTTGGGGTCCTATTCTGCCACCTATGTGATTTGGCCTCTTCACACACTCACTAACCTCTTATCTAACTGCACAAACCTGAAGGAGATAAATCCTCATCATGGAAGAGCTTCCTTTATAGGAAAAATATTCATCCAACTGATAGTACACTGTCCCTTCTCTGATCTCAATTGGGTCTCTGTCAGAACTAACATGCATCAGTTATCCATGAGTGAATACACAGTTATCTGAAAATAATAGTTGTCACATGCATGCAAGCATCAACAAACTATATCTCATTAATTTAACAACTTGTTAAATTAATCTAACTCAACTTGACTAAGTTAAACTAAGTCAACTAATCCTCTCAATATAGAACTCATCCTTAATTCCTCAATTAGTGGAGCAAATCAAGGACACATTCCCCAATTAGTGGAGAAATTATTGTATGTTCTCACAAAGACTTCAAGTTTAATTTTCCATAACTAATTAACTCAAACTAAATTAATTAATTAATATTTTAAACTACTAGTAAGACCAAATTCGAATTTACTTCCTATAGATAGACCAAGGACTGTTATAAATAGGAAGGGACCGAGAAATGCTATTTTTAGAAGATGTTATTTTTAGCAGTTTCACCTCTCACCCAAGGTGGCCAAAATTCTCATTGGCCAAACTACTATTTCTAGAAGTGTTGTTTTTAACAATTCTATTTTTAGCACTTCCTAAATTTGGCATTTCTTGTTGCACACTTTTCAACACTCCCTCTCAACAAGAAAGGCTTCCTCTCAAACCCGATCCTATAACTCTGGAATGTTCTGCATGCAACACATCTACCAAGTGCGATTGCTCCAGCAACACTCGGAACAAAAAAAACTCCCAACTAACCACTCTGTTGGGCTAGAAACATACTCTGATGTTGAAGCTCTACCTGCTGCTGACAAGTGCTCCCTCTTTGAGCTTTGCGCCACTGCAACATCTCCATGCATCTCGCACCATTGCACCTTTCTCTGTGCTACCTTGCACTATGCAACACACTTGTGCCTCTCGCATTGCTGTGGCCTGCATGCTCTGTGTTGTCCTGGGATTCCCTGCATTGTAGCTCTCTCTATCGCTCCATCTGCATCTATATCTACCCAATCAATCAATTCCTGCTACTCCACATCGGGGCTCCCATAGCAAGGTCTCATCAAAGAGGTTGGGTACCTCAAGGATCCTGCCCCTCCTCCTTGGGACAATCACTCCAGATCGCCCCACCTCCTACTTGGAGGTATGCCTGCATGTGATCCCTTTGCCTACTTGGCTCGAAGTTTCTTGCTAATAGAGGTCTCTGCACGAGTAGATGTCTCTACTCGATCTCCTCTCAACTTCTCCTGTTGTGGCTGCTCCACAACCTCCTGAAGTTGTTGCACCAATCGTGGCTCCTCCACAATTGTCTGGGACTTCTTCTGGCTCTACATGTTGAGAGGTAATTTACTCTCCCTCTCAACCACCAAATATCTAACCTTTGCCTTGCTCCTCAAGGCTTTGCATGCATCTTGTACCTCAAGTGTATACAGGTTCTTGGCTAGCACACCAATCTATTTCCACTTTCCCGCCGCCACAAAATTTTCTAGAAAAAAGAGTTGACTTTAAATCAACGATATCTCCCTCATCCTAACTCCGATTTAGTTGATTTATTTATTTATTTATTTATTTTAGGTATTTTTCCGCAAGGAATCCAAATCTGCTATTTATTTCTGAAAATTTTGTACAGAAATTTTCAGATCTGCGCTGCAAACTCTCAGCCCAAAACTCAAAACTTTGAAATCTCCTCTCAGTATATTGTTCTCTCCTTGATCACCTGTCCTCTGATACCATGTAGAATTTTGTAGAATTTTTCTACAAACCATCTAGCTCTGATACCATGTAGAATTTTCTCTACAAATCAGCTAGCTCACTGATATCATGTAGAAATTTCACCTGCAGATCAAACTGATATATGCAATGTACTAAAGCATAATACTAGATCTACATCTACCATAAACTTTGCAGAAGCTTAATCACATATGAGCAGTATCAAACAAGAACAAATATAACTGAGAATGAGAAGCAATCACACATAACACATAAGAAATAAGTCGAGAAAAGCCTCAGCCTAAAACCCCAACTCTGTATTATCATACAAGTGGAAATATAGTCCGGATTACAAAAAGAATCAGCTCACAAGTTATCTTTCTCTCTCTGCAATCCCTCTGCTGCTCATAGATAGTCAAAGGCTTCTCACAAACCTTTTCCTCTTTCCTCCAAGCCTCCCATTTCCTTGTGCAGTTTTCCTTGGGGTCCAGTGCTGCCACCTGTGTGATTTGGCCTCTTCACACACACACTAACCTCTGATCTAACTGCACAAACTTGAAGGAGATAAATCCTCATCATGCCTGAGCTTCCTTTATAGGAAAAATATTCATCCAACTGATAGTACATTGTCCCTTCTCTGATCTCAACTGGGTCTCTGTCAGAACTGACATGCATCAGTTATCCATGAGTGAATACACAATTATCTAAAAATAATAGTTGTCACATGCATTTAAGCATCAACAAACTATATCTCATTAATTTAACAACTTGTTAAATTAATCTAACTAAACTTGACTAAGTTAAACTAAGTCAATTGATCCTCTCAATATAGAACTCATCCTTAATTCCTCAATTAGTGGAGCAAATCAAGGAGACATTCCCCAATTAGTGGAGAAATTATTGCATGTTCTCACAAAGACTTCAAGTTTAATTTTCCATAACTAATTAGCCCATGGAGATTAATTAATTAATATTTTAAACTATTGGTAAGACCAAATTCGAATTACTTCCTATAGATAGACCAAGGACTGTTATAAATATGAAGGGACCCATAAATGCTATTTTTAGCAGTTTCACCTCTCACCCAAGGTGGCCAAAATGCTCATTGGCCAAATTGCTATTTTTAGAAGTGATATTTTAGCAATTCTATTTTTAGCACTTCCTAAATTTAGCATTTCATGTTGCACACTTTTCAACATGGAGGAGCCACGATTGATGAAGCAGCTTCAGGAGGTTGTGGAGTGACCACAACTAGAGAAGCTAGGAGGAGATCAAGTAGAGACATCTACTCATGTAGAGACCTCCAGTAGGGGGTAACTTCAAACCAGGTGGGCAGATGGATCACATGCAACCAAACCTCCAGGTAGGAGGTGGGGTGATATAGAGTGATTGTCCCAAGGAGGAGGCGCAGGATCCTTGAGGTACCCAACCTCTTGGATGAGACCTTGCTATGGGATCCCCAATGTGGAGTAGCAGGAATTGACTGATTGGGTAGAGATAGATGTGGATGGAGAGGTAGAGAGAGCTACAGTGTAGGGAATCTCAGGATAGCGCAAAGCATGCAGGCTGCAGCAATGCGAAAGGCACAAGTGTTTTGCACATTGCAGGGTAGCACAGAGAAGGTTGCAACGGTGCGAGATGCATGGAGATGTTGCAGTAGCGCAGAGGTTAGAGAGGGAGCACTTGTCAGCAACAGGTAGAGCTTCAGCATCAGAGTATGTTTCTAGCCCAACATAAAGGTCAGTTGGGATTTTTTTTTTTTGTTCAGAGTGTTGTTGGAGTAATCGCACTTGGTAGATGTGTTGCATGCAAAACATTATAGAGTTACAAGATTGGGTTCGAGAGGAAGCCTTTCTTGTTGAGAGGGAGTGTTGAAAAGTGTGCAACAAGAAATTATAAATTTAGGAAGTGCTAAAAATAGCACTTTTAAAAATAGTAGTTTGGCCAATGAGCATTTTGGCCACCTTGGGTGAGAGGTGAAACTGCTAAAAATAACATCTTCTAAAAATAGCATTTATGGGTCCCTTCCTATTTATAGCAGTCCCTGGTCTATCTATTGGAAGTAAATTCGAATTTTGTCTTACAGTAGTTGGAATATTAATTAATTAATTCAGTTTGAGTTAATTAGTTAAGGAAAAGCAAACTTGAAGCCTTTGTGAGAACATTCAATTACTTCTCCACTTATTGGGGAATGTGTTCTTGAGTTGCTCCACTAATTGAGGAATTAAGGATGAGTTCTATATTGAAACGATCAGTTGACTTAGTTTAACTTAGTCAAGTTCAGTTAGATTAATTTAACAAGTTGTTAAATTAATGAGATATAGTTTGTTGATGCTTGCATGCATGTGACAACTATTATTTTCAGATAACTATGTATTCACTCATGGATAACTGATGCATGTCAGTTCTGTCAAAGACCCAGTTGAGATCAAAGAAGGGACAATGTACTCTCAATTGGATGAATATTTTTCCTATAAAGGAAGCTCATCCATGACGAGGATTTATCTCCTTCAAGTTTGTGCAGTTATTTCAGAGGTCAGTGTTGTGTGTGAGGTGAGAATCACACAGGTTGCAATTGGAGGACCCAGGAAAACTTTGCATAGAAATAGGAGGCTTGGAGGGCAGAGGAGAAGGTTTGTGAGAAGCCTTTGATTGTCTATGAGCAGCAGAGGGATTATACTGATAGCCGAATAACTTCTGAGCTAAGACTTTGTGTAATCCGGACATCTTTCCACTTGTATGATAATACAAAGATGGGGTTTTAGGCTGGTGCTTTCCCCTGGTTATACCTTATGTGTTATGTGTGATTGATTCCTTCTTATCATTCATATGTGTTCTTATTGACGTTGCTCATGGTTGATTAAGCTTCCACTAAATTGTTTGTAGAAGTAGATCAAGTGTTTTGCTTTAAAACATTGCATTACCAGGTTGATCTACAGGTGGGAAATTTCTACATGGTATCAGAGCTAGCTGATTTGTAGAAAAAAGTTCTACATGGTATCAGAGCTAGCTAATTTGTAGAAAAATTCTACAAAATTCTACAGGTGGTTCATTGCTTTCGATGCAACAAGCAGGTCAGGGGACCTAACTATTGATCCAAAAAAAAAAAGTATAAAAATTTTAGGCTCTTGGGGTTCTTACCTAATATTAGGAGTTTATCCTTTTTTGTTGATCTGGGAAAGAAAATCAAGGTCATAAACATATGTGGTCCATGTCAGGACAAAACATTATTTTGGGATGGGTTGATGAGGAGATCTTATATGTGCGCAGATGATCTAGTTGCGGGAGGTGATTTGAAATTTTCATTGGGGGCCTTTAAAATATAGGGTTCTCATGTTCATGTGGACTAGCAGATGAAGTATTTCAAACATCTCCTAAAGGACCACAAGCTTTGTGATGTGGATCTAATAAAAAACAAGGCAACATGGAGAAATTGGTGTATGGGTGAATCCATGGTCATTAGGATGATTGATCGCTTCTTAATAACTAAATCAATCACAGAAAGGGTCCCCCTTTTTCACACTGGGTAGGTGTTGGTGGGGAATTAGACCATCATTCTATTTTTTATTTTTATTTTTAACGAAGGGGGGTCCAAAACAAACCTGGAAGCCCTTTCAAAATTAATTCTTCATGGCTACAAGATGAGTCCTTTCGCAAACTGGTGACTGAGAATTGGTTGCCCTATAATCCTGTTTTGGGTGAATCGATTATGGAATGGTTTGTTTTTAATTTTAAAAAGGTTAAAAGTTAAAGAAATTGTGGTATCGTCAATCCAAAAAAAGTAAAGGGATGAAGAAACTCTCAAAATGGTAGAGGATGAGTTGGATTGTTTACAAGATCCTGAAATTTTGGGAGAAAGAGAGGAGATGTGAAGACAAAAAATTCGGATGATTTGGCTTCAAAGCAGTGATAATAATACAAAAAGAATCAAAGTTTTGCAAAAGGGAGAAAAGTTCACAACACTATGGGATATGAACACCCTATAAGGGGGAAGAGCTTCCAATTTTACGGGAAATTCCAAACTTGGAATGAATCATCTTAGTAATCCTTTCAAGGATCCCCAGGAAGCATCCATTACAAAAATTATTCAATTGGTTCGAGTTTTCCCCCGATTAGTAGAGCAAGAGGATAATTGAGTCCTCATGGAGCCTATAATAGAATTAGAGTTGCAAAATGTGCTACATAGCTTCCAAAAAGACAAATGCCCAGGTCTCAATGTCTGACCAGTGGAGTTTCTCTTGGGGCTTTATGAAAATTTGGGCAATGATGTACTAAGGGTTATCGAGGAATCTCGACAAACAGGGTGGATCTATGTTGCTTTCTATTCAACCTTCATAACCCTTATTCCAAAATTTGATGATCCTCAATGTTTTGATGATTTCAAACTAACTCTCTCTACATTTGCATATATAAAATTATTGCTAGGATTATTGCAAATAGATTGAAACCGATTATGTCCAAAAAAAGTCTCCAAAGAGCAGTTTGCTTTTCTGGAGGATCATCGAATCCACGGAGCTATTGGGGTTGCTAAAGAAAGTTTACACAGTCTTAAGACTCAGAAGAGAATAGGGATGGTAATCAACTTGGATTTATCAAAAGCATATGACTGTGCCATGTGGTGTTATATTAGGTTTCTACTCACGCATATGGGTTTTGAAGTGTCGTTTAGCAATTGGGTGTTGAGTTTTCTAACATCAGGGTGTTGTTTGTTGTGCTTATTAATGGCTCAACATCGGCTTTCTTTAATGCTCAAAGAAGTTTGAGGCAAGGTTTCCCTCTCTCCCCCCATTATTTTTGTTGGTTGTTAAGGGTATAAGCATATTTTGTTAGGTAAACTTGACTCAGGATAGAGTCAAAGTTGACCAGGTTAAGCAGTGATGGTTTTGGGGCACATGGTATTGTGCACCCATAGTATTTTGCTCATGGTATTATATGTAATGGAGCTTATAAAAGGCTGGAAGGACTTCATTGTAATGCAAGACCTGGAGGTGAGCAGTGAAGGCTCACTTGATCGGATTGGCCAGGGTTTTGGCCAATGCTAATAAGATCTTATTAGGATGGGGTTTTCCCAGATAAACATTTGTGTTTATGTGTTTATGGTTGTTGCTGGTTATTTTTATATTTATTCCTCTCAGTAATTATTTATGTTATGCAGTAAATTTCTTAACATCTGGTATCAGAGCCAGATATTGGCTTCAAAGGGATTCTTGATGCCAGGGGTTTATAGTGCCTGATGAGATCAATGCAACTTTTTTCCAGATCTGGGTCTGGAAAATAATGGTGGAACAATTATACGTGGAAGAACCTCGAGGAGAATGTGCGGAAGAGAGTGTCGTAACTGCCAGGGATCGCAGTGCATTTGCGATATTTACCGGTTTGGAACATGCTGTCGAATTGTTTGAGATTCATGCGGCTATTTAAAGAAGGTCAACAAAAGAAAATTGTTCATGCGGCTTCGAAAATTGTTTGTTTTCTGCTACACGAGGCCACCGGTGCTGGAATCTGCGAGGTACTCGTCGGGCTCGTAGTTGGAGCAGTTTGATAGAAGTTTTTTGAGCACATCAAATTGAGAGAGGATGGATCAGAATCACGCAAAAAATAATAATAACAATAATTATTATTATTATTAATGAAGTCAAAATTATTGCATGTAAATGGGCATACTACTATAAGACCTAGTAAGGAATGTGTACCCCTGGGTAATTACCGGTAAAGTCTGGGTTAGACCTAGGTGATAGGGGTGATGTTAGGTTAACAATACCCTAGGTAAAAACTCTGAGCGGGGTAAGAGCTACAGTGAGCGGGATTGTCTCACTTAGCAAGTTTGGCTAGAGTTAGTCAAGGAACCCCAAGTCAAGTTTAAGGGGGGAATTGTTAGGTAAACTTGACTCAGGATAGAGTCAAATTTGACCAGGTTAAACAGTGATGGTTTTGGGGCACATGGTATTGTGCACCCATGGTATTCTGCCCGTGGTATTATATGTAATGGAGCTTATTAAAGGCTAGAAGGACTTCATTGCAATGCAAGACCTGAAGGTGAGTGGTGAAGGCTCACTTGGTCGGATTGGCCAGGGTTTTGGCCAATGCTAATAAGATCTTATTAGATTGGGTTTTTCCCTGGATTTTGGGTTTTCTTGGATAAACATTTGCGTTTATGTGTTTATGGTTTTTTCTGGTTATTTTATATTTATTCCTCTTAGTAATTATTTATGTTATGCAGTAAATTTCTTAACAAACTTTTCTTCACAAAACCTATGTATACTTCTTCAAACTTCATCTGTATTATTCCTTTCTCTCTAAATTGATATTCCTTTGTCCAAATTTTATGTTACATATGTATTGACCTAAATACTCATCCTTCTACCATCATGTTGGCATGTTTTTTAAGTAGGTTTCCATCAAGAAAAATGCATTTGTCATAATTCCAACAAAGCTATGTGGAAACCCAATGATTATTGTAAGTGAAAAAGATCCCATTTTCACTGGAAATTGTTGGATGAAATTATTTTTCTGTTTGGGTACTCAATTAGCTCATAGCTCATTTTATCATCCTCAATTTGATGGGAAAACAAAGATAGTGAACAAATGTTTGGAAGGATATCTTCATTTCTTTATATATGATAAACAAACACAATGGTTCAAGTGGTTACCTTTGGATGAATGGTGGTACAACGCTTCCTTCGATACTGCAGCAAACATGACCTCATTTATGGCACTTTATGGATATCATCCATCGTCCTTCACATCATATTTAAGAGAAAATCATAAGGTTCAAGAAGTTGAAGATCACATCGAGCATCAACAACAAGTTCTCCAACTCTTAATTGATAACCTCAATTTGGCACAAAATTGAATGAAATGACAGGAAGATCAACATTGCAGTGAAAGAAGTTTTAATGTAGGTGACTGAGTATTTTTACGACTACAACCATACAAACAAATGTCCCTCAAGAAAGCTAAGAAGGATAATAAATTATCACCAAAGTACTATGGTCCTTTCAAGGTGTTGAAAAATATTGGTACTATGGCATACAAATTGGAGCTTCCTACATCTTCCCGAGTACACCCAGTTTTCCATGTTTCATGCTTAAAGAAGGTTATAAGGGACAAGATCCCAATTCAGACAATATTTCTAGAACTTGAAAAGGGAGGAAAATTCATATTGGAACCTGAAGAAGCCATAGAAACAAGAACCTGATGGCTACGAAATCAATTAATTTCTGAGTATCTCATCAAGTGGATGAACTTACCCATTGAACATTCCACATGGGAGGATGAGAATTTTGTACATAAGCATCTAGAACTACTCACGTGTTGAGGAAAACAATTTTTGAAGGAGAGGGCATGTTATGTCCCTATACTACTAGTGTAGCCCCTTATTTTTATTGTTAGTGTATCCCCCTTACTATTATTATTTTTCCCATGTAGTCCCCATATTGTTATTATTGCGCCCCATAGAAGCCCACTATTGTTATTTTTGTGCCCTTACATTATTATTGTTATGTAGGCTATGATTATATTGTGACCCCTTAGACTCCTATATATATAAAGGAGGTCTTGTCATTTGTATCATCCAAGAATTTTTCATTTATGTAATGTAAAGGAGGTTGCCCCCTCGAAGAGGATATTTTTTAAGTCACCGATCTATCTTTTTGTGAGTTGGTTGCATAACAACTCATGATGTGTGGTCTGACTGGATGTATGTTCTTTATGGTGATTGAGAATTATTCTCTCTAATATATGTACTTGCTTATTATTAATATAAATCATGTTTGTTATTTGTTAAAAAAATATTAGCAGAATATATAGATTTCGCGAGAGCTCTCACAAATGTATGCTCAACATCCCAAGATTCTTTAGCGTAATAGTTGTCCAATCTACTTGTTGCTGTTGACACATCTTATCTATTAGAGGTTAACTTCTTCACTCATGTCAGTCATATCAATCATTCGCTCATTTATTTGTCTCTTGATGGGTTTTTGGTAGACCCTAATGGTATCCCCACAAGACCTTGATGTTGGAATACCTCCCGACAAACTTTCAATAAACCTGCTCAAAAGTATCCTCACAAGACCTTCACTCATATTATCTTCGGTTGATGTTTCAGGTAACCATCATGCACTTTGCTGCATTTTTCACATTATGGTAAAAGCGTGGACGCCTCCCTACTAACATTATATTGACATATTTCTATTTTAGTTAGAGTCTCTATATCTTCATTAATGTGTATGGGATAAAATTGGTAAGATATACTACATTTTTCTAAATAAACTGGTTGTTTCCTCAACTACAAATCATGGCCTCTTATTAGCACAAACTAGACCTGTCACCATAACGCCCTAGGAATTCTGTCTCACCCACACCCATTGGTGCCACATCATTTACACGGCTGGGAACGACAAGAGCATGGTACCCACCCTAATAGTTTAGTCCTCCATCATCTGAGTGAGGGTGAGCAACATCATTAAACAAGTTAAATTTTAAATAGTTATCAATAAATTATCATGATATCAATAATATTTTATACATATTCCATTAATATAATATTTATTATGAATAAAATAATGTATACAATCAATGAGATAGAAACAGTAATTTTATGTTGAAAACCCAATAATAAAATTCACAGGAAAAGTGAACAAGAAGTTTTTTTATTAGTGGCATATAAACTTCAAATTGTGAGTCAAACTCTTAATTGTTTCACAATAAATTATATCTTATTTATAGAATAATTCTCTCTTAGATGACAAATTGCAAAGGTAGAAATACGGAGAGAATAAACTCAAACAAAGAAATGGAGGGATTCAATAGCGGTTAAATGCACTACATAGGGGACAAGGAAAGAATCAACAATAAATAATTGGAGAAGGTCCTAACTAAAACTCAACTAACCCCAACTAACTGAACTAAACCAACATTGACTATGACACGTACTAGACATTGAGATTAATTCTCTCAACATTAGATCCAAGGATAATCCTTCGGTACATTGTAGGGGAAGTATTTGTTACATTAGATAAAAAACTACCTTACATTTGAGGAAAGGTTTCCATTGCATAATTAAAAGAAAAAATTGATATATTTGGACTCACACACATAATGATCTCCCACTTAACACCAAATATAAAATAATATTTTATATATTTATACTCACACATAACAATTTCCCACTAGATGCCAACCATAAGCTTATGTGAATATAATTGCTATTGATTTGATCCGAAAAATTTCTCATCACATTTGTATGACATCAACCAAGGTTCTACAAGGCTCTTGCTTCTCCCTCGACAAGATTTATGTTAACATGTCAACTAGATTTTATTTTTTGTATTTTTTTCAATTGTAGCAACCCAACATCCAACACTTGATAAATCCAATGATATCTAACATCCATGTGCTTTTCCTTGTAGTGAATAGTTGATTTTTTGGCAAGATGGATTTCACTTTAGGTATCACAGTTTCTTACATATTTTTCTTGCTACAATCTTAGTTCTTCCAAGAACCTCCTCATCCAAATCATTTCCTTGAATCCTTCAATAGTTTCAATATACTAAACCTCTGTAGTATAAATAACCACCACCTTTTGTAATCTCAATACCCATAAAATTCTATCTCCTGCAAATGTACAAATGTGACCTATTATGGACCTTCAAAAATTCATTCCAGCCACCTAATACACATGCAAATCCTTCCAATAACGTACCAATACCTCGAAATTACAATTATAAATCAATGAAACCTTTAATGTATCTTAAAATCCATTTCATTCCATCCTAATTCTCCTTCCCTAGTTTTGCAAGAAACCTACTTACCACTTCCACTGAATGTGCACTGTTAGGGTGAATGCATAACAATGCCTACATTAAGCCTCCTACAACTAAAGCATATGGAATATTTGACATTTCTTCTTGTTCATCAATGATAGAGGGACATTAATTAGTTGCTAACCCGAAATAAGAGACAAGTGATGTACTTATAGGTTTTTCTTTAGCGATATCAAACTTTTCCAATACATTTTCAAAGTATCACTCCTATGATAGCCATAGTTTATTTCTTTCTTTATCCATAGTTTATTTGTTTCTCTGTCATGTATAATTTTTATCCCCAAAATTTGGTTTGTTTCTCCTAAGTTCTCCATTGCAAATACATGGTTTAACTCTTCTTTGAATTTATTAATCATCAAATTATTTTTTCCAACAATCAACATGTCATCAACATATAATAAGATAATGAAATTATAATTTTCTTCTCTTTTAATGTATATACAATGATATCCATTTAATATTTTAGAGCCATGATCAAGCATAAAAGATTCAAACATTTTATACCATTCATAGGGAGCTTATTTTAGCCCACATGGACACTCCTTTAACTTGTAGACCAAATTTTATTTACCCTTTTTAACAAAACCTTCTGCTTGTTCCATAAATATCTCTTGTTCAAAATATCCATGAATAACATCCAATATTTAGAAATATTGGTTGATGTTTTAATCCATGGATTTAGGCAAGAAAGCCAACGATCTTATGCATATGAAAAATGTGACTTTTTTATATCTTAATATTGAAGATAATATAGGATTTATGGATGTAAGTGTACTTAGTGGCATGATCAACAATCAACCCTTATTGCATCATACAAATGCATTGAATGAATTATATGGAAGATGAAAACTATAGTGTTTTTTCATCTTAGTATTGAAGATAAATATAGGATTTATGGATGTTAGTGTACTTAGTGGCATGATAAACAATCAACCCTTGTTGCCTCATAGAAAAACATTGAATGAATTATATATAAGATGAAAGCCATTAAAAATTAGTTGTTTATTGATTTGAATGTGGGTATAAACTTTTTAAATGTGGCAATTTTTGCAACAAAACCATACATAACATGATGGAAAATATCCATTTATAGGTTAACCTTCGGTATAGTCCATATCAACATGATAATATATATTTAATTTCAAGGATTGGTATTCTCATGGTAAGTAAAAGATTCATTGAATAGTGAAGGAATCTCATTAGGCATGGAAGTAATAACAATTATTTTAGTCTTAGGGGTGTGGAGAGTCATGGGAGTAAACTATTAAAGGATTAGTCACCCTAGCTTAGTGATCTAGACTTATGCAAGAACACAAAAAGATACAGATACACAAATAAACATACAGGTGCAACATAAATAAAACTCCATTTTGTTAATATCAAAGAACTGAAATATGGTTACATACAAAAATGGAAATAAACTAGCTTGGGTGATGGTAGCTTATCTTTGAGAAGATATGTGGTGGCTACATGCCTCTAAATTGTTTTACAATGAGGCTCAAAGGCCTACTTATTATTGAGAAATAATGAAAAACCCTAAACTTCCAAATACCTAACCCTAAGAGATGAAGCGCCAAAACTATGGCATACGATCTCTATTTGATGTGCACAATACCACATTAGAACTATATATCTAAGGGCTAACAATTTTGACTGCAAATGTTAATCGAACATTCTTGTTTTCCTATTTTCCAAAAAATCACCATTGAGGGCCTCAAAAGAGCACTAGAAGTTCAGGACCCCAAAAAATGCCAAAAATAGTAAATTATGCTACAATTAAGGAAACTGGAAAACTGAAAGAAACAATGGTGGGGGTCCAAGGGGAATAGGTGTGTGGCCACCAATATCCACTTGGATCAGCCCTCCCCCATTAAGAATCAATGGTCCCCATTACATTGAGTTCCTACATGAGATGGGGAAACTTCTGTTGAACCTTGACCTTGGTGGACCACTTTCCCTGGTGAAGGAGTTGGCCTGCTTTGAAAACTCAATATAGCTGGATCCTTTGTTGGCAAGTTTTCTTGATTAGTGTGTCCATGATCTAATCAGTTGTGTCCTCTTCCATGCATTTTGGGTTTAACTCCTTTTGTGTGAGTTTTTCTACAATGTCGGTTGTGTCCAACAATGGTTGAAAGTATGACTGAAGGTGGTCCACATTGAAAATTGGGTGCAAGCCAAGGAACGACGAAATGTTGAGCTCGAAGGCACTGTCCCATACAAACTTGGCGATGGTGTATGGTGCATATCAGAGTGGGTGAAGGTTATGGTGGGTCCCAGTGAGGCCTTCCTTTTGTAGATGTATACAAACACATTTTCCCACCTAGAACTTGTGTGGCACCCAATGTTCATCACGTTGTTGCTTGTACTTAGCATTGGCTATGTCTAATATGTAATGGACCTGCTAACAGATGTATTAAATGCGCTCAGTGGATATTTTAGCCCTGTCAGCTTCATCCTGGATATGAGTTAAATCTGTCTTAGCAGCTACAAATGGTATGGCCACATTAATGGGACATAGCAGCTGGAATCCCAATCCCACCTGAAAGGGGCTTTGGCCAGTTGAGTTATGTACAACTCTGTTGTAGTTGTGTTGGACATAAGGGAGGCTTTCATCCCATGTGCATGGATGAATCGAGTTGTACATACGCATAATGTCTATGATCATCCTATTGATGACCTATGCTTGGCCATCAGTGTCACACCCTCATCCCACATCTACCCAAGTAGCCGACCAACTAGGGTAAATATGCGACGAGAGGCCACTATAATGGGATTCAACCTCTTAGGTCGCCTTAAGGAAGTGGAATTGATGGAAACACACCACACAAACCTTCCACATCAGCAATAGAACTCCCAGGAGCCATCCTAACCACTTAGGTACCCAGCCCCTAGGTCCCATTGAGTTTTTAGACCATTAAACCCCTAGAAGCTCCCTTGATATGGATAAGGGTGCATCTGGAAGGCTCCAAATACTCCCATAGCAAGGGTATCCATGCGTATGGGAAATTTTCTCCTTAGAGCTGTGCCCATGACTCTGGGATTTGTGCCACTTTTTCAGGCTAGAGCCCAGGTCACCACCTAGAACTCAATGATAGGTTCATATATGAATTTACTCAACAGAACAATGATACATTTGGAAAAACATTGATGAGGTCTAGACTGGACCCCTCCTAGCCATGATAGGCATTTCCTCAAACATGTCACAAATATGTAATCTACAACTTTAAACGACAAATATGAGCATAGGAGCCTCATACTTAGGTCTGAATCGCTAAGAAGAATTGTTCTCTTATATCATTAGCTACATTATCATCTATTTGGTAATAGATACATTGTTCATTCATTTACAAATCAAAATATGAGGAGATCCATACATCATCACTATCATAATACATGTTTATAACCAACACAATAACAATAGAAATATCAAGGATACATCAACCATAGAATGCAGATATAAACCAATACATTTACACATAAGATGTCAAGGATAAAACCTCTTATTAATGAATGCAAAAGCCAACCTAGGATGGGACTACCATGTTCCACTCGACCATCTCTTTAGCCAATGAGCCCCGTTCCATATTCCAATCATGAATGTGAAACTTAAACAAAAAGAACCAACTAGGGCATCCCAAGGCTAAACCACCTCACCCTCATCAATATAAACCAGTCTTTAGTGAAATCCACACTAGATTAATAGGCCAAAATAATAAACATGTAATAATAGGCTTTACCATGATCTCCACCATATCACTAGGTGAAAACAAGCATGGATGCCATCGAATTTCTCCACCTACACCATGAATAATTTTCATATCTCCTAGTCTCTCAGACTTTACCACAATCCACACTAGATCACTAGGCCCTAAACCAAGACCCCACCATCTAGGATTTATCGCATATCCCTCCAATCACCAACAAGGATTCCTAGGCCTAATCAAAGGAAACCACCCCTATGCTTTACTGTATATCCCACCATTAACCAGTTAGGGATTCCTAGGCCCACGGAGGCACACAATAACTAGATTTACTGCAACCCACAATCCAGTTCAGTGGTTACTAGGCCAATGGATTTTTGGCAATCCATAGTCTAGTTCAAGGATCACTAGGCATGTGTTCTTCCTTTCAGAGATCCACCTCACTCAGCTTCGAATCCATTCATCAATCCAACTCAACCAAACATGAGAACCCCATCACACCATGGTTATCCAGAAATGGCAAGGCTAGGTTGAAAAGATTGTCACACTTGACAAAAACCATGCCATAAAATCAAAGAACCACATGCAATACCATGCATGCAAAATATATCAAGGAAAACACACATGCAAATCAATACTTGCAAAGGATCTTGTTGTAGCTGCTTGATCCTACTCTTCCGTGATTTCTACTTCCTTCCTCTTGCCTTATTTTCCTTTCTTGATCTAATGCCAAAGTTCTCTAAGAATATTGTAAGTGTCCAAGAGTGAGATAGAGAGAGAGAGAGAATAATGAGAGAGCTCCAAAACTGAACTGACAAAAAGGTACCAACCGATCCTCAGAAGCCTTTTTATCAATTAAGCCTCTATTTTCTTAATTTTCCATTATTTTCATAAATAAATGTGCCAAAAATGCCATTTTTCCTTTCCAAAGCCTTAGCCATTTCCTTAGCCATAATTGTAACAACCCTGGCTAAAAATCCATGTAAAAATATATAAGACCACCGTCATGGGACACATATTCCAAGATGGATGGTGGGAAAAACATCCTTTTCGGTGTTCATTCATTTTATTATGGCTAATGAAATTGGCAAAGGCAATGACAAAGGCTTTGGAAAGGTATAAGGCATTTATTTCCATTTTATTTATGAAAATAATGGAAATTAGGAGAAAATGAAGGTGAAAGGTCACAGGTTGCATGTGAGGAGGAAAATGAAGTAAAATAATGGAAACTAAAGAAAAGAGAGGCTTCATTGATAAAAAAGGCTTCTGAGAATCAGTGGGCAGTCTTGGTCAGTGTAGACTTTTGTTAGTTCAGTTTTGGAGATTTCATTCTATTCTCTCTCTCTCATACTCTTGGACACTTAAATTTTTTTCTTTGAGCACTCTTTGAGAGTGTGGCATACTTGGATTTTTGGAGCAAGAAGGAAAAGGAAGAAAAGGAAAGCAAACGATCACATCTGGATTAGCAGTTGCATTGGGTTTTGCTTAAATGTACCAAGCTGCATGTATCTTTTCCTCACTAATTTTGGCATGCATGGCATATGCATGTGGCTTATTGGTCATGACTTATCACTAGTGTGGATGATTTCCTGGATTGAGAGTGGATTTTCCTAGCCTTGCCATTTCCTGGATAGCCATGGTGTTGTGGGTTTATTTCTTGGTTGTTCTAGTTGGTTCTCATGTTTCCTTTAACATGGGTTGAGTTATTAGTTCCTAGAAGCCCTAGTTGGACAAACACTTTAGAAGCCCTATAACAACTTGGGTTCAGTTACTAGTCCTGGAAGCCTTGGTTGGACAAATTCTCTGGAAGCCCTTGGTGGGTCGTGTTACTAATCTTGGAAGCCCTGTTGGAAAAACACTCTGGAAGCTTAGAGTAAGTTATGGGTTGAGTTACTAGTCCTACAAGCCTTGGTTGGAACAAACACTCTGTAGCTCTTGAAGGCTTGGGTAGAGACCAATATAGTGATGTTTGACCATGAAGCGGAATCATTGTTTGATGGGTTGAGGTGGTTTAGCCTATGGAAGCCCTAGATGGTTTGATTAATGTTTTTTATGAGATCCCACATTCATACTTGGAATATGGCATTGGGGTGATTGATTTAAGAGAAATATGGTTCAACGAATCTATGGTCAGGTGGAATGTGGTAGTCCCATACTAGGTTGGCTTTTGCATAATTAATATGAGGTTAATTCTCCCTGTTAATCATGAGTATTACACTGGCTTATATGTGGATTATATGGTTGTGGTTTCCATGGTATTTTTTTATCATTATGTTGGTTATGAACATTTATCATGATAGCATCTATATATGAATATCATCATGTTTTTACTTGTAATTGAATTAACAATGTACATGGAAAATTTTAGGGGCTAATATTTGCCAAGTGGGTTAATTTTCCACAAAAAAGATTTGCCAATTTCCAATTTTTATAAAAGACGATTCGCCCAAATTTTAGAATATAAAATTATTTTACCCTAAAAATCGCCAATATTATATAGACACTATATATAAAATAATTATAAATTTGAATAATTTTACAAATATATCAATAAACATTTTATAGTTTTCATATTAGGGATTAGTGAGATTCGCCAATGCTTTTAAACTTCAAGAAAATTTTCCATTGTTAAAATTTTCCTTGACAATGTATATATGTTAGATCTAAGACTTTTTTGATCCACAATGTAGAAGAAAGTATTTCACATTAATCACATAGTTAGGATTTGGTCGATGTTTCGAACCAACTAATGTGGTTCATCCTCAGGACAAGGTGAGAAATCCAAAGATCAGCAGGAATAAATAGTAAGGATGCAACATGCCCAAAGTAAGCCGTTAAAAATTAGTTATTGGTGGATTAGTTATAAGGTAAAGCAAATAATTATTTAGGGACTAGAGGTAAGGAAAAATATTCTATATTTAGTTACAAATAGTTATTAAAAAAATAGTAATTAAATATTATCTTGTCCGTTATGGGTTGAATTATTCATATTAGAAAACTAGCTGTTAGGAAAATAAATTTAATAAAAATGGATCAAAAATAAATATAAATTTAATAAGATTATATTTCTAAAATTATCTAATAGAGGGGAACAATAATATAATATTAATAATAATAAAAGAATATAAATAGAGCAGTTAAAAGAAAATTTATAAAAAGAAATAAAAGGATAGAAAATAAAGGGAATTTTTATTATGATATATCTATATATATATATATATATATATATATATATATATATGAATGAACAAATATATAAATAAAAATAGGGAACCAGGCAGAAATAGAAGAAAATAAACCAAAAAGAGAAGAGGAGGAAAGAGGAAAATAAGAATGATGATTTATGATGAGAGAGTTGGAATCCAGCTCTTACTCAATTTCCAACCATCATCCCTATTAAGATTTTTGGCATGCCTTTCGATCTCAATCGCCTCCCTAAGCTTCATGTGGTGGAAATGATCTACTTTAGTGATAACTTTGGATTCTTCAATGCAAACATGGTGCTTCAATTTTTTTGCATGTTCAACTAAGGCTGATGAGTGGGAGCGATTGTGTCTGATGTTTGCTGCATGCTCATTAATCCTCTATTTAATAGATCTACATGTTTCTCTAATGTAGGGGATACCACAAGAGCATGGAACAAGGTAGACCCCTTTTGAGTCCTTAGGTTCAGTAGGGTCTTTAACAGATCTAAGAGAATTATTAATGGTATTGAGAGGCTTGAATGAAGAAGAAACATTCATCTTCTTGAGGATATGGGAAATCCTATCTGTGGTTCCTTGGATATAAGGAAGATGAACCTTATAGATAGGATCGTTATGAGAGGATTTAACAATAGGCACTTTGCATGCCTTGTGAAAGGCCTTGAGGCTTTGAGATCTGTTGTACCTATTATTTTGAAAAACTTCAAGGAGATGAGATTTTTCTTGCTCGAGGTGGCTTTCATCAGAGATTCTTAGAACATGGGTAGCAAGAGTGCTGAGAACCCCGAATTTATGAGCTGGGAAATGATGAGAACTGGCATGGAGATACTATTATGTGTGAGTCTTTTTCTGAAAGACTTGGTGACAAATGGAGCCATCATCCATCCTCGAGAGGAGAATGTCAAGAAAGGGAAGACAACCTTCCACCTCAACTTCCATCGTGAACTTGATGGAGTCATATAGAGAATTGAGGTGGTTGAGAAACAGGTCAAGTTTCTCTCGACCATGAGGCTAGATGACACAGGTATCATCAACTAACCTCTTCCATTTTTTAGGAAGAAACAGAGCAGTGGCTAAGGCCCTGGTCTCAAAATATTCCATGAAAATGCAGCTAAATTGATAAGGAAACAATGCCTCATTTTGAATCTACGATAATTATGAGAACCCTATGGTCAGATCTATTGTTTAAACTTGTAGATTACATATTTGTGACATGTTTGATGAAATTCATGTCATAGCTAGTAGGGGTCCAGTCAAGTCATTGTTCAAGTAATTTCATTTGTTTCGTTATTCTGTTGCTATATTTTGGTTCTGAAAGTCTCATTGATTTTGGGGCAGTGACCTAGGCTTTGGGCCTAAAAAAGTGGCTCAAATTCCGAAGACGCGGGCACAACACTAGGCAAAAAAGTCCCTCGACGCATGCATACCCATGCTATGGTAGTGTCCAAAGCCTCCTAGATGCATGCATGTCCATATTAAGGGAGCGCCCAGAGGTTTAATAGTCAGAAAATGTAGTGGGACCTAGGGGCTGGTTACCTGTCTGGCTGGTATGGTTCTCGGGAGACTTATTTCTAATGTGGAAGGTTTGTATGGTGTTTTTCCATCGATTCCACTTCCTTAAGGTGACTTAGGAGGTCGAATAATATCATAGTAGCTTCTCGTCACATGTTTACCCAGGTTTGCTAGTTGTTTGGGTAGATGTGGGAGGAGGGTGTTACAGAGTGGTATTAGAGCATGGTTCACCCCTCGGACTAGATGGGCTGTGTGTTGGTCATGCATTCATTTTAGTTACATATTTGTTCCTTATGCTTATAGTCCATGTGCTTGTTATATTTGCATGGTGTCGATCATGGTTATAGTAATGTATCCATGTGAAGGTTGATGGTGTTGTTGTGGGATATGTCGTCATGAGTGTATGGTTGTATATGCATTTGTTATGCATTTTGGTGTCTATATGTTGTTATGCATGCATTTTCATGGTTATGGTTATGCATGTATGGTAGGTAAAACATGAATTGTGAGGCCATTGTTTGAAATTCAGGTCATCATGATGTTATTGGTATGTGTGGAGTACTAAAGAAGGTATGTTTTGATGATTATTTCAGTGTCTTTTCATTAGAACTTACAAGACTTTTTGCATCATGAACTCAGAAAATGATAAAGAATTGTAATAAAACATGTGAGATTAATATGCAAGACGGAAACACTGACAATTGTCATTTCCTTATGCAGGAAGGAGAAAAAACGAGAAGTTGCCGTTCTAAAGGAAAAGACAAAGACAAGTTAACCATTGTCCCTTCGACGTGAGACCGCATGCAAACAAGATCAAAGCGTATCAGCTCGGGAAAGGAAGTGGAGATATCAGCTCAGCGCAGAAAAGAGAAGAAATGACTGAGGGCTAACGGTTCGGCGAATTCCTCAGGGTCCTTGATCCTGAGGAATCGCTGTTTTATCTATTTCTGCACTTAGATATCTTCGTCGTCACCCTTATAAAAAGGGGCAACACTGTTAGCTAAAGGGAGAGTTAGATGTTATTATGCCTTTATGTAATTTCTTTTAAAGATCAAAACTTAGATCATTGTGTTTTGTTAAGAACTTCTCTACTGTAATTTTACTTGATGCATTAATACAAACTTTGTTACTATTTCATCTTTGAGTCTGGAATAACTTCAAGCAGTGTACCCCTAGAGGCTAAGGGCCTGGCCCTGTAGGACACTTGCTCTTGTACCATTACGCTTGGTTTTTGCGTGGTTTGTTTATCGACGTGATTTGGTAATATGGTGTGTTTTATAAGTTTACATCACATGCTCTGTTATGTTTAATTCCTTAAGGTTTCTAAAGACAAAGCTATTGTATTAACGCTACATCATATTACTGTTCTTTTAGGTGTTGATATAATACTGTTAGTTTTTACAGAATACTTTTGTTGTTCCATTACAGAGCCTTTGTGTTGTGCACTTATTCCTTAACATTACAGAATTCATCTTGGAAGTTCTGTTCTTGGTGATTGTTGGATTTCTGAATAATGTTGTTCTATCTTGAAATGCAATCATATTCTTTCTAAATGAGGTGATAAATGGATCAGATTAATATTTGAGTATGTGGTGTGTATATATGGTTTTCAGTGTTGTTCCATAATGTATTAGTAATCAATGTTGTTCCATTTGTGTGTGTTATTCAATACGTCCTTAGGAGTGAAGGATTACCATTTGATTCCTGTAGATTATGATTAATGCATTTGATTTTATAGAC
>APFE031180328.1:38948-49156 GCA_000404065.3 Pinus taeda | reverse complement strand
ATTTGGATCATTCATTCATCAATATTCTCTTGCAGGATTGCGTAGTAGAGGCAGGCAAGCAGTGGAAGAGATTTGGAGATCAGATCTGAGCTGTATTGTGTGTAACAGAGGTGGAGATACTTGTGAGAAGTATTATGTTGTGTAATGTTACATGACTCAATCATTAATATACAGATAGTTGGGGTTTTTAGCGAGATGCTTTCCCCGGGATACATACTGTGTTAATGTGTGAATGCTCTTGATGTTTTATTGTTATTGATGCTTGATGATCAACATAGAGGAGCTTATGTATTGTGTATGTTTTCCGCAATAGTACATGATCAGGATAATATCCATTGAATATGTGTTAAATTATTCAAAATTTCTACAGCGAAGTGGAGGGCTGTTTTTTATTTGGTAGATTATAAGAGACATCATCAATTATTGGGTTAGAAGGGTTATCATTTGATCTAGAAAGAATATGTACAGGTGTAGTGACTGTCTTACCTTTTATGGGCTGTTTTGGAACCTTTTGTTTGTTTGCTTCAGGAACATCAATTCTCCTACTTCTTAGGTTGTATTGTTTATGCACCTCATAGATGGTTGTGCAATATCCCTCCCTAAAGTCGAATTATTCACCTGACTGAGTTTGGAATTGTTTAAGAATGTGGGCCTCTTGATCTTCTTGGGTCAAGAAAAATTCTCCCTCATTACTAAGTCCCATTAGATTTATTTGAGTATCTTCTTATGGACCTTTAGAATTGGATGCTTCTACATAATTCTCTTGGAAAGGGGTTCTAATGTTTTGATCTGGACCACTCTTTCTAGTGTTCTGGTTCTAATTTTTTTGGAAATTAGGATTTCTCCCTGTGTTGGTTGGCTGACCATCTCAAGGGGCTTTCTTTTCAATTGTCTCCACTCTATATCCTAGTCTATCCATCCCTTTAATTATGGCATCTAGTTTCTGTTCAAAAGGTGAGGCTTCTTCCTTTACTGGTACCCTTCTTTCACTCCTAGACATCAGATTAGTTTCAACACTGACAGATATGCTTTGCATATCTTCCAAAGTTCTAGGGGCTTGTTCCCTTAGCTGAAAAGACATATCAGAATCAAATCCATCTGGAAATTCGATTAAGGAAAAATCAGGTGGGGGTCTAAGGTTTTGAGGGATGGTGTTATAGACATTGTTGAATTTAGTGCAGTAATCCTACACAGTTTCTTGTGTTCCTCTCTTTAGGTTTTCATACTTAGATAGACTCTAAAGAGGATCTTTCTTCTTCACCCATCGGTTCAGGAATTGTCTATAGAGGGTTTCTAGGCTGTCTATACTTTTTGCTACTAGAGCCCTAAACCAGATTCTGACTTCCCCAGTTAGACTTTGAACAAATATTCTCATTCGATCATCAACATCTATTTCATAAATTTCAAAATAATTAGTCATTTTTTTGGTGTGTTGTTGGGCTATATAGGTACTAGTACCATCAAATGGAGTGATCTTACTTTGGTAATCCTGCGGCATGGCACCTAAGTTTGTTGGTAGAACTAGGGGGTATACCTCTTTGCCATTGCTGTGGGTAATGAGGAAATAACAACTGGGGTTGGGATAACAATAGGTGTTTGAGTTGTAAATGGAGGGGTACAAGGGGTGGTTTGAAGTGGAGTGGTTTGAGGTTGAGATGTATGAGGAAAAGGTGATGAACTTGCAGAGGCCGAAGTAATTACAGAGGAATCGGGTGTTCCTACAGAGGTAAGATCAGATTGTATTGAGTTCTGCAAATGTCTGCCAATTGAGAAATTGACAGCTTGAAGTTGTAATTCTTCGATAAACAAAGGGTCTGGGATCAAGTCAATTAATTTAGAATTAGAAGATTTCCCAAACAAAGAGGTCTCAAAATGTTCATCAAATGGTTCATCTTCAAGGTAAATCCATCTAATAGGACAGGATGTTGATCTGAAGGTGGGTTGAGAACTAACAATACTTTTTTGACTTTCTTTTCTCTTAAGAATTCTGGGAATAAGATTTGGGTTCTCAAACACTTGTGGTGGATTAGGATCAGGATTAGCTCTGGCGTAATGAGTCCTTTCTAAAGCCAGACTTTTAAGTTTTGTTTTTGGTTTTTCTTAATAGATATCAACAAACAACTTCTGTGTTTTCTTTAAGATTCTTTAGATTTAGGATTCAAACTTTCTTAAAGATTTGTTTAGACTGAAGAACTGATTCCCCGGCAAAGTTGCCACTATGTTAGCACTCAGATTTTCTTTGAAGTTGTAAAAAGAAGGAAAGGGGTCCAAGGTAACCACAAACCAATTTTTAAGTATAGAATCTAGCCAATCTGTACTCAAAGAGGGCTCTCTCTTTAAGATTTAACTTTTTTTTTATAAGGTATTAGGTTAGTTATGAAAGCTTGAGGGTTTTGATGGTGTTTGGTGGTGGAATTCAGGAGTACATGGATAGAACTAAGTATTTCAGGCCATTGGGCTATGTAGTCAACTTTATATGGCTTAATTCAATCAAGTTTTTTAACAAAGGATGGCTTCACAGCGCAAGATAGCTAAACAGGGAACAAATGGTAACTTGAAAGGATGAGATGGACTTAAAAGGGAAGAAAGGAAATTGAGAATCCTTCCACAAGTTTTAAGAAGAGGGAAAGTGGATGATCACTAATAAAAAGAAATTAAGAATTTCTTATTAAATGATCAAAATGATAAACTAAGAAGCAGGAGCAATTAAGAATTCCTTGCCTATGATAGTCCAAAAGAAAACATTTAAAATAAAAACGATTTTAAAGACAAATTGCACTAAAACACTTTCTGAATTATCCTTTTCATTTTAATATTCAGATATGAAACACAATTGAAATATTAAACAAGAAAAAAATAACAATACTTATTTGTCCAGTGTTTGAAATATGAATCCTGTGAAAAGTCCTTTGTATTATTTCTTCATCCAGCCAACCATACAAAAGTTGTCCAACAGCGCTTTATTCCAAAGTAATCAGTTTTCCAGAAATGTCTAAGAATCCACCCTCAATACTCCGAATGAGGGAGTATTTATACAAAATTTAACCATAAAATATCTCATAACAAAGAAATATATATTCTAAGATGACTAATCTATCTTTTACAAAAAAGTAGAGACAGATGGTCTCGAAGATAGAAGATAAAGTAAATTGATGGCTTGCTATCCCTGTTTTTGTGAATGAGCTGGAGGTAGGCCCTATGATTGGGCATCTTGCTATTTTATTTGTAATTTTGTGCTGGCTATTCTGATTTTTATCTTCTTACTGATACTCTTTGACCTGTTATGATACTCTTTACCTGTTTGATCCTTCTTCACCCTCTTTTACCACAATTGACTTTGGT
This sequence comes from Pinus taeda, assembly GCA_000404065.3. Taxonomy (NCBI): domain Eukaryota; kingdom Viridiplantae; phylum Streptophyta; class Pinopsida; order Pinales; family Pinaceae; genus Pinus; species Pinus taeda. The sequence goes on along the minus strand of APFE031180328.1, from coordinate 45,814 downwards.
AAATAATGAAAATTTACCTTTTTACTAAGGCTATATTACAAAATTTATGTCATATCCGTCCACAAATATTCCTTTGATATTCTGCTCCTTTGAAGTTTCCTAAAGATTTCATCAACCTTGTGTATTTGACAAAATTGGGTTGAACGGGAAACAGATGTTTTATTTCATGTTCAACATAGAAAAGGTTCTCTAGACTGTCATAGAGAACTCTGCTTGTAGGCAGTGCCTTTGATGCAGATACACTAACTGATGAGCTGGCCTGGTTATCGGCATATTGAGCCAACTTGTCGACATAGTCTATGTATCTCATCAATTTATCATTAATTACTAAAGGAATGGGAAGCCCTTTGCTCTGCAAAATTCCAAATTTCTCTATAAAATCATTAATTTCTTCTTGCATTTTTTGGCATCTCCTTTCCAAATTCTGCATCAGAGACATTTTGGTCAATACCTTCTTGATTTCCATAATAGTCCCGTTCTATATTCAATACCCAACTCTTCTAGCTGGTACTTATTTTTGCTATTCAAAAAATTTATTAGCCTGGTGGCTTCCTCAGGCTTCCTCCCTAATTCTTTCTTAGTTCTCTAGATTTCTTCAAGAGCTACTTTTACCAAATCAATTTGTTCAAAAATTATTTGTATTGATGGCCAAGCATCATTTATTGACTGAGTGATATTGGTCCAAAGAATCATCCTAATGTTTGCTAAGGGCTTGTCAAAGGTGAGGTCCTTCTCTAGTGTTTTTACCTGTTGTGCTAACCCTTTATTCTCCCTCACCTTTTATGCAAAATTTATTTTTGAAATATCATATTTTTGTTCTAAGCTAACAAATTGTTCTTTTACCTTCTGCAATTTAGAGACTTGGAGCTTCATCTCCTCTCCATTGACTTGATTAATTCTTCTGTGCTCAAACTTGAAGTTCTGGTCTATGTTGTTTCTGCTGGTGTTGTTCGTGTGACTATACCTGTAATTACTTCTGCTATGATCAAGGGGATATTTGGTGCCAGAGTTTTTCCAAGTGTCGAAGGGACTGCTGTGGAGACCACTGGTATCACATTTTGAGGCTGAGAGGTCGACTCTCCCTGCCTACTTTTCAATGACTTTTCTAATTCTTGTTCTATCTCTTTCAACTGTTCATTTAGCTTTAGGTCTAAGTCCATAAGCTCTTCTTTAGACTTCTTTTGGATAACTTCAGCAATCCATGGATGCCTTGATGGAGGTAACTTTAACTGCTTTCTTAATGCAGCTATGTCTTCATCTTTCTTCTTAATCAAGGCCTCCACAGCTTTCACATCTTTTAGGTTATGGCCCAATCCAATAACCAACTCCTCCAATGATTTAATCCTATTATCTTTAGCCTGTGAGGAGGCTCTTTCTAGCTGTAATTCAGCAGTAGTATTATTCAAAAAAAATTCTAATCTTTGGGCCATCATAGCCTTGCTGGTTAATGTAGAATACAACATTTCCCCTGTCTGCTTGTGTATTTCAATCTGATCTAAGGGGTGAATGTCCTTAGCCATGACCTCAAAATCAATTTTGAGGTAATCTGCTATTGACTGAGGCTATAGTACTTTAGGCTTGAAGAAGCTCATCTGCATCTTGCCTTCTTTGATGTCATAGGCTGACATCAACCTAGTTTGATTTGTGGGGGCCATTTTCAAATACTGATCATAGACTTGGGCCCTTAATGGTTCATTCTTAACCTTTATTTCTTTGAATTTCTTTTTAATATCTAGGTTCTCATTACCTAGAGGCCTGAAAGATGACACTTCAACACTTTGTTGCCTTTCTAGTTCCTGACTCTGTGAACTAGAAGGTGTCCCACCCGCTGGGAAAGTTTGTTGGCTATCTGCACCTTCTTTTCTTTGGATCTATGTAGTTTCCTCAAAAAATTCCTCTTCTAAATGAGGATTTAGCCTGTGCCTCTTAGCACCAGGCTGGTCTGATGGGCCATTGGTAGGGGTAGCTACTTCCATGTCTCTCTTTTTGTTCCTTTCCTCATTCAGAGGAGTTTGTAAAATTGGTGGCTCTCCATGTTGACTTGAGTTGGGTGAGCCTATGTTTGAGCCTGTTGTTGAGAAGTTTCAGGTTATTTAGACATGGTTGATTGTTCTGTTGTTTGAGTACTAGTCTCTTTTTTTCTTCCCTGTGATGTCTCTTAAAGTGGTGCATTGGTCTCCTGTGAGTTTCTTTGTGAGGTATCAGCTCTTGAGGCACTAGTTCCTGATGCTGGCTTTTGAGAAGTCTCAAATTGCACCTATCCAAAAGAATCCAGATCAAGTGTCTTATCAATATCCTTCGTTACATTTTCTATGTTGACCTGCTCACTCTCTGTTTCTACTAGGGTCCCTTCCCTCCATTAATCCATGTTAGCAAATTGTTCAATCTCTAGAATTTTGTGATGCAAGTATTGTGATAGTGTTAGGCCCCTATACTACTAGTGTAACCCCTTATTATTATTATTACAACCCCCTTATTATATTGATGTACCCATGTAGTACCCATATTGTTACTATTGTGCCCCATAGAAGCCCACTATTGTTATTATTTGCCCTTACATTAATTTGTTTGTAGGCCTGATATTTTATGACCCCTAGAACTCCTATAATTATAGAGAGGCTTTTCATTTGTATCATCAAAGGAATTGCTCATTTATTGTAATATAAAGGAGGTTGCCCCCTGGAAGAGGCTGAATTCTAAGGCGTTGATCTATCTTTTCTATCTTTTCTTGAGCTGGTTTCATAACATTTGGTATCAGAGCTTTGGATTCTAGTGTTTTGCTGCTCCAAATAGGTCATCGTGGCATTTTCGCTATAACTGTGTTTCTGTGACGTTTCAGAAGTCGAAAAAAAAACCCATTTGAGAAGAAATCGCGCTAAACCTTGGGTCCAAATTTAATATCTTTGCGCGCTATATTTGCGGAGATATGAGCTGAGGAAGTTGGTCTTTTTGTAGACTCCAGAATTACATTCCAAATAGGTGACCTGGGGAAAATCGTCATAACTTTCTCTCTGGGGATCGGATTGAAATTTTGTAAGAAGGTAAAAAAATAGGATGGACTGTAGTTTCTTCTAGATATTGTTTAGAGCCAAAGGTCCAAATAGTGACACGTGGCACTTCATACAAGTTCGCTCTTCTGGAAAGGTCTATAATCAAGTCACTGTGGGAGATTTGGTATAACTCTTCATTGGATAATCCAATTGGGGTAAGGCTGGTGGCATTAGAAAGAGGACACAGAGGGCTACGGCAGGTCACAATTTCAGAACTTAAAGATCTGAAAGTACAAAGTTACAGTTGTTTCAAGATTGAGCTCCTAAAATCAAGAAAAAGCAAGATGAGGAAGTTTGATGGCAAGGATCCGGTAAATTGGATACTTCAGATGGAGCAATATTTTGATCTACATGGTGTACCAATGTTACAAAAGGTATGTATTGCATCTTCATATTTAGAAACGGATCAATTTTTATGGTATAAAGGGCTTTGTTCTCATAAACGACTTGTTACATGGTCAATTCTCACAGAGGAAATGATAGCACATTATGAGGATACAAAGAGCAACACCTTCTTTAGAGCAACACCACAACAATTGGAAAGAGTAAAAGGGCTTTGTGACATAGTGGAAAGTAAAATTATGGCAACAAGTAAGTCTACCCCTCACAGCTATAAAGATGGAAGTGTTGTTTCTCCTAGCCTTCCACAACCTACAAGGGTTACACCACAACAATTGGAAGAAAAAAGAGAAAAAGGGCTTTGTTACAATTGTGATAGCAAATTCACTAAAGGTCATAAGTGTGTTGATAAGAAATTATTTTACATAGAGTATGAAGAGGAGGAAGAAAAGGATTAAGAAACATCAAAAGAAGAGGATATATGCTAGGATCGAACCCCAGAGATAGAAGAAATGAATCAGACCATATTTTGTAAAGCATTGGCAGGAATTACCACTCCTCAAACTATCAAGATAGAAGGACATATCAAGAAGAAAAATGTTCAAGAAGTGAAAGATCACATTGAGCATCAAGAAATGAATCCGACCATATATTGTAAAAGATTGGAAGAAATTATTACTCCTCAAACTCTAAGGATAGAAGGACATATCAAGAAGAAAAAGGTTCAAGTGGTGAAAGATCACATCGTGCATCAACAACAAGTTCTCCAGCTTTTAAAGGATAATGCCACTTTGGTGAAAACTTGAATGAAACAATAGGTAGATCAACATCGTAGTGAAAAATGTTTTGATGTAGGTGATTGGATATTTTTACTGCTACATCTCAAGCAAGCTATTCATGAGAAGGAAATGTTGGAAATACTACATGCACTTAAAAAATGGCGACCTTACCGAATGGGAAGACACTTCAAGAAAATGGAAGCAAGGGATGAATCGAAGAAGGATGAAGAAGTATGGCCACTTATTAAAAAGTTCCAAAAGATCCCAATTCAAACAATATTGCCAGAAATTGAAGATGAAGGAAAATTCATATTGGAACCTGGAGCAATCACAGAAACAAGAACCTGACAGCTACGAAATCAATCAATTTCAAAGTATCTCATCAACTGGAAGAACTTACTCGCTGAAGATTCCACATCGGAGGACAAGAAGTTTATACAGAAGCATCAAGAACTACTCAAGCGTTGAGGACAACACTTTTTGAAGGAGAGGGGCATGTCAGGCCCCTATACTACTAGTGTAACCCCTTATTATATTGATTTACCCATGTAGTGCCCATATTGTTACTATTGTGCCCCATAGAAGCCCACTATTGTTATTATTGTTCCCTTACATTATTATTATTATGTAGGCTCTAATTACATAATGACCCCTTAGACTCCTATATATAGAAAGGGGGTCTTTTCATTTGTATCATCGAAGAATTGTTCATTTATGTAATGTAAAGGAGGTTTCCCCCTCGAAGAGGCTGAATTCTAAGGCGTTCAACTATCTTTTCTATCTTTCTTTGAGCTGGTTCCATAACATTTGGTATCAGAGCTTTGGATTCTAGGGTTTCGCTGCTCCCAACAGGTCATCGTGGCATTTTCGCTATAACTTTTTTTTCTGCGATGTTTCAGAAGTTGAAAAAAAAACCCAATTGAGAAGACATCGCGCTGAATCTAGGGTTCAAATTTCAGAGCTTTTTGCCCTATATTTGTGGAGATATGATTTGAGGAAGTTGGTATTTTTGCAGACTCCTGAATTACATTCCAAATAGGTGACCTGGGGAAACTCGTCATAACGTTTTCTCTGAGCATTGGATTGAAATTTCGTAAGAAGGTATAGAAAGAGGACGGATTGTAGTTTCGTCTATATATATTTCAGACCTAAAGGTCGAAACAGTGACTCGTGGCACGTCATACAAATTCGCTCTACTAAACTAGTCTATAATCAAGTCGTTGTGGGAGATTTCACATAACTCTTCCTTGGAGAATCCAATTTGGATAAAACTGGTGGCATTGGAAAGAGGACACAGAGGGCTACTACAGGTCAAAATTTCAAAACTTAAAGATCTAAAAGTACAGAGTTACATTCGTTTCAAGATTGAGCTCCTAAAATCAAGAGAAAACAAGATGAAGAGGTTTGATGGGAAGGATTCGGTAAATTGGATACTTCAGATGGAGCAATATTTTGATCTACATGGTGTACCACTGTTACAAAAGGTATGTGTTGCATCTTCATATTTAGAACCAGATTAATTTTTATGGTATAAAGGGCTTTGTTCTCGTAAACGACTTGTTACGTGGTCAATTCTCACAGAGGAAATGATAGCACATTATGAGGATACAAAGGGCAACACCTTCTTTAGAGCAACACCACAACAATTGGAAAGAGTAAAAGGGCTTTGTGACATACTGGAAAGTAAAATTATGGCAACAATGAATTATACCCCGCACATCTATGAAGATGGAAGTGTTGTTTCTCCTAGCCTTCCACAACCTACAAGGGTTACACCACAACAATTGGAAGAAAAAAGAGAAAAAGGGCTTTGTTACAATTGTGATAGCAAATGCACTAAAGGTCATTAGTGTGCTGAGAAGAAATTATTTTACTAGAGTATGAAGAGGAGGAAGAAAATGATCAAGAAACATCAAAAGAAGAGGATATACGCCAAGATCCAACCCCAGAGATAGAAGAAATGAATCAAACCATATCTTGTAAAGCATTGGCAGGAATTACCACTCCTCAAACTATCGAGATAGAAGAACATATCAAGAAGAAAAATGTTCAAAAAGTGAAAGATGACATCGAGCATCAAGAAATGAATCCGACCATATCTTGTAAAGGATTGGAAGAAATTATAACTCCTCAAACTCTAAAGATAGAAGGACATATCAAGAAGAAAAAGGTTCAAGTGGTGAAAGATCACATCGTGCATCAACAACAAGTTCTCCAACTTTTAAAGGATAATGCCACTTTGGTGCAAAATCAAATGAAACAACAGGTAGATCCACATCATAGTAAAAAATGTTTTGACTGGGTATTTTTACTGCTACATATCAAGCAAGCTATTTATGAGAAGGAAATGTTGGCAATACTACATGCACTTAAAAAATGGCGACCTTACCGAAGGGGACAACTCTTCAAGGATGAGAATGTGGAAGCATTGTTTTGTGCTATTTCTATTATCCAACCAGCTTGGATAAACAAAGCAAGGGATGAATGGAAGAGGGACGAAGAAGTATGGCCACTTATTCAAAAGTCGCAAAGATCCTAATTCAAACAATATTGCCAGAAATTGAAGAGGAAGGAAAAATCATATTGGAACCTGGAGCAGTCACAGAAACAAGAACCTGGCAGCGACGAAATCGATCAATTTCAGAGTATCTCATCAAGTGGAAGAACTTACCCGTTGAAGATTCCACATGGGAGGACA
>APFE031180328.1:23548-38928 GCA_000404065.3 Pinus taeda | reverse complement strand
CCCACTTATTATATTGATGTACCCATGTAGTGCCCATATTGTTACTATTGTGCCCCATAGAAGCCCACTATTGTTATTATTGTGCCCTTACATTATTATTGTTATGTAGGCTCTGATTATGTTATGACCCCTTAGACTCCTGTATATAGAGAGGAGGTCTTTTCTTTTGTATCATCAAAGAATTGTTCATTTATGTAATGTAAAGGAGGTTGCCCCCTCGAAGAGGCTGAATTCTAAGGCGTTGATCTATCTTTTCTATCTTTTCTTGAGCTGGTTTCATAACAGATAGTCTATTTTTCATCCTTCTATCACATATGAAACTATGGGAGTCATATGGAGTCTAACTAAAACTCTTGTTTAATTTCAGATGGTCTTCTAGAATTTGCTCTGCTGCTTTCCATGCTTCCCTAGTGTTGCAGACAAAAGGGCCTATGTGATTCTTGAGAGTGATTCTTCATCTTAGTTGTGCTTTCTTCTTAGCCTTGATAAAATGAATCAAATTTGAGTTTATTATCTATTTATAATACTCCAATGCAAAACAATTTCATTAGAACATATCTAGGTAGCTTGAATGGGGAAAGCTCACACCCATATACCCTGATCTCTATGTGATTCTGGTATAAATACTAGTCACTCACTCTGTACTATTTGGAGAGCTAAAGGATTCTTTTGACATCATCACTAATCCTAGGAGGGGAAATCCCTGTCAGTAAGGTAGTCGTTGGGTGAACAAACTAATCAATGAACTCAGTATATGAATAAGGACAAGAAGAAGATCTATGGAAGATGGGAATCCAAAAGATGACAGACCTTGGATTGCCTTTAGTATCAAGTTTCTTGACTAGAAATGGGAATTTGTCTGATTGGTAGTAGAGGATGAGGTGATATATGAAGGTGCTATACTTGAAACCCCTTTCATTCTCTAGTCTCATGAACTGGTCATGAATTTTTTCAACAATAAATAAGGCATAATCATATTTGACAGTTGGGGCCTGGCCAGAGGTAAAGACAAACATTAACACTAAGGTCAACTCATCTACATACTCACTAGTGTTGAATCCCATGACTACATATATCATATCAACTATGATTTTACCCATATCTGTGAAGAAAACTAACATATAGGAAGGTGGATCTTTAGTTTGATATTGTTTTACTATGAAGGTCTGGCAGAGGCGATTGAGTTCAGATTAGGACATTTTGGTTGATTTCTCAAGTAAATTTCCAGTGGGAATGGGGGTGAGGGCTTGACTAGGATGAAATTGCAACATCTCATTGATTGATTCAACAGTTATTGTGAAGAGCATTGTTTGGTTGGGAGACATGACTGCTCTTGGGTTGGGGTCATAATTTGCATGGCATTGATGGATTATGTCTGGGGAAACATGAACAAAGGAGATAAAGTACATTGGGAGGTTGGATTCCCACAGTCCCATGGCATCATAACCATTCAAGTGGTTATCTCGACATTAGAAAAACACTTTGAGGTGGTATTTATCGGTGATTAGGTCTTTTATTTAAAAATCCTTGTCTGTAAGAGGCAAATAGTCTAAATCACGATGAGGGGTGGTAATGGGAGCAACGTTTAGAGATATCGGGGTTTCCATTCTGTTTCTTGTGGATTCAAAAAGGAAACTGAGGTTTTCTTTTTAAAATTGGTGAAACAAGGGGTCTGGGGGACTCAAACTGCAAAAGTAATAACAGAATTTTGGTGAATTTTGGTTTTTTAATCAATTTGCAGTGGAAAAGAAGTATTTGCAGGGTTTTCTTGTCGAGAAATTGGTAAATACCTACTTTTGGGACAGGCAGCGTAATGTAGGTACTAGGTATGACTAGATGGCTCAGGGCGATGTCGGTGTGGAGTACTAAAGAAGGTATGTTTTTGATAATTATTTCAGCGTCTTTTCATTAGAACTTACAAACCTTTTGCATCATGAACTAGGAAAACGACAAGGAATTGTAATAAAACATGTGAGATTAATATGCAAGACGAAAACACTGACAATTGTCATTTTCTTATGGAGGAAGGAGGAAAAACGAGAAGTTGTCGTTCCAAAGGAAATGACAAGGAAGGGTTAATCGTTGTCCCTTTGACGGGAGACCGTATGCAAACAAGGCAAAGCAAATCAAAGCGAATTAGCCCTGGAAAGGAATTGAAGATATCAGCTCAGCACAGGAAAGAAAAGAAATAACTGAGGACTAACAGTTCGGCGAATCCCTCGGGATCCTTGACCCTGAGGGATCGTTGTTTTATCTATTTTTGCACTTAGATATCTCCGACTTCACCTTTATAAAAGGGGCAACATTGTTAGCTCAGGGGAAGTCTGTTATGTTTTATGTAATTTCCTTTAAGATCAAAACTTTGATCATTGAGTCTCGTTAAGAACTGATCTATTGTAATTCCACTTTATCCATTAATACAAACTTGGTTATTATTTCATCTTTGAGTCTGGAATAACTTCAAGCGGTGTACCCCTGGAGGCTAAGGGCCCGGCCTTGGAGGAAACTTGCTCTTGTATTATTACGTTTGGTTTATGCGTGGTTTGCTTATCGACGTTATTTGGTAATCTGATGTGTTTTGTAAGTTTACATCACATACTCTATTATGTTTAAATTATTATGGTTTCTAAAGACAGAACTATTGTATTGACTCTACATCGTGTCACTGTTCCTTTAGCTGTTGATATAATACGGCTAGTCTTTACAGAATACTATTGCTGTTTAATTACGGAGCCTTTGTGTTGTGCACTTGTTCATTAACATTACGGAATTCATCTTGGAAGTTATGTTCTTTATGATTGTTGGATTTATAAACAATGTTGTTCTATTTTGAAATGCAGTCGTACTCTTTCTAACTGAGATTGATAACTTGATCAGATTACTATTCAAGTGTGCCGTGTGTATATATGGTTTTCAAGCGTTGTTCTATAATTCATCATTAACCAATGTTGTTCCATTCTGGTGTGTTATTCAATCCGCCCTTAAAGAGTGAAGGATTGACGCTTGATTTCTGTAGATTACGATTAGTGCATTTGATCTTATAGACTAAGGTGTTACTGCTTGTTAGAATTAGTTGCCGTTACAATTTCTTAACTGCTGTTCCATTTCAGGTTTGTTGTTCCATTTCAGGTTTGTTGTTCTATTTCTTAATTGTTGTACCATTTCTTATCTGGCGTTTCATTTCTTGTCATTTGTTATTCTGGTATGAAGAATGATCTCAGACTATAGTGAGCATTGACATCTACTGTCCGGCTCTCAGATCCACAATCTGTTCTCTGGTTTCCTTTTCCATCAGTTTCCAAAGGGATGGTTATTGCTACCGAACCCTTGACTGATAAATTGCTTAGTTTTCTGAATGTTTGTTTTAATCTCTTGAAGTAGTTAGCTGTAAACAAGCATCCGTTTACTCTTTTATTTTCAAACACTGTACTACTAGCATTACTCTGGCAAATGATAGCCTCAGACTGAGACACTCTTTGAAATAACAAAACATTCCCAAATTAACATATTAATGTGAGGTAATTAGAGGTGAAAGAGACCATAGGGAAAGAGTGTAGCCTTTTCTTTTTTTTTTCTTTTTTTTTTTTAATCCAGAGTAGTGTACGAACCTGATAGGGAAGAATTGGGTTTTGAAAACGGAAGGTAAGAACCTACGTGTGGAGCACGTAACAGCCCTGCTCCTCGGCCCGCTTTTCTGCAGATTTGCTATTGTTTTGTTTTGGATAGAATCTAGTAGTTAATTGGTGTGCATGACCAAGCAGAAAAAGCCAAAAAAAAATGCCAAACCTCTACCCAAGCCAGAAAAATCTAAGGGGTTGGTGACCCTTGGTGGACCAACCTTCATAGACGAAATCTTCAAGAAAGCAGAATCTCAGCCCTTAGTAGGACACAGGAAAGTTATTTCTAAACAGCCTACTAGTTCCCTTCAGGCCATAAGATCACCATCTGTAGCCTTTGCTGAGGTGCATAGTCAAACTGAAGAGCAAGACTTTCAAGAAATTGAAAATTCTACTCCAGAACTATTGTAGGAAGGGAATTTTAGTAATCTTTGTGAAGGAGGAGAGACAGGGGAAACCGAGGAACCGAGATATCCTCTTGAGACAATTCAACCATTGAACAACCCAGACAAAGGAAGTGCTGCAAAAATCATCTTTGAAGAAACTCAATCTTCTTAGACAACAGGCACTCTCATTATCCCATATAGAGGAAGTGCTATTAAAACTATTCCTATTAAAGCCATTCCCTCTCAACCTAGGAATACCCTCCTAGATATCCCAGAAGGTTATTGGCATATATTCGACCCAATGGCTCAAAACTAGCCAAACACTCAAACCTCTACATTACAATACCCCATAGCGGATTCTGTAGAAAATGCGCCTATGAAAGCAATCCCTCTTCAACATATCCCTACATTCCACAGTCTTACATCAGAAGACCCGGATGCATTTTTATTTGAATTTGATGTATTGTGCAGGGGATATGATTACACCACCGACCCCCAGAAACTGAAACTGTTTCCCTCTACGCTAAAAGGGGATGCTTTAAGATGGTTTATGGGATTAGGTGGCGGGGTTATTATCAGGACTATTGCAGGTCTAGAGAACTAAAGGACAAAATATTCCAGATGATAGCTAGACCAAACGAAACATTAGAGGAGTATGTGGAACGTTTCCAGTATAATCTACAAAGATCTCCTTATGCATCACTGCCTTTACCTGATAATGTGTTGAAAACAACATTAATAAGGGCATGAAAGAACAATGGATTGAAACATTAAACATTATGGGAAAAGGAGATATTTATCAAGAAAGTTTTGCTAACATTATTGATTTATGTATCAGGAGCTTGAGAGGCAGCACAAGAGTAAAACCGGCAGAACATGATCGGTTTGTAAGAGATAATAAAATCTCGTCAGAAGGAGTAACGTGTGTAGAAATTGGAAATTTATTGGAAAATTTTAAAACTGATATACTAGGGACACTAACTACACAACTTGATATTTTGCAGGCCAAGCAGAAGCAAATGGAGGAAGAACAGAATTTGGCAATCTTCTGTCCTATATGTAGGAAGAAGCATAGCCATAAGAAGTGTCCACTGGATGTAGTCGGAACATGCGCCATCTGCACAAAAGATCACCTTACGGAAAGTTGTCCCTCACTTCCTGGATTGAAAGCAGTATATAAGGAAGCAGAAGAAGAGCCAGAATCAGTGTATTTTCTCAACCAGTGCCATCAGTGGCAATCGCGACAATCTGGTACGTTTCTAGACCCAACTTCTTCTTTTCAGCCTCTGCAGTATAATGCTCAATAGTATAATATGTGGCAAAGTCAACTCCAACCCCCATTTTCCAACTGGTCACCGCAGTCGTTTCCTTCCTCAAACCCATGGCTAAATCAGGGAAGCCAATTTGGTTGGTCGAATCTTCCTTATACCCCACCATATTGGCAAAGCAACCCATACCCACCACAATGGACTCCCCCTACTTCACAAAGCTCAGCTTGGCAGACGAACTGGCAGAGACCAATGCATCAGCCAGTAGGAACCATTCCTCTCCCTCAACCTACACTGCCAGCCTTACAACAAAATCTCCAGTCTAATATGAGACCGCAACTCCCAGCCCAACCCAACCCCAATCCAAATAACAGACCGGTCCAATCTCTCCAAATCATAGAAACACTAGAAGTAGGAGCCAATCTGAGGGAGTGTAATGATCTTCAATTAAGATCTGGGCGTATTATTGAAACCGAGGGAGATAAGACAGTTCAGGTTGGAAATCAGTTACCCAAAGAATATCTGTCACAAGAAGAGGATGTCAATAAACAACAAACTCATAATCAAGCAACCACATCCTCTCCCTCGTTCCCAGAACGATTAGTCATACCTCAACCTATATAATATCCTGATTTTGACATTTTGGGAGAATTACAAAATTTGTACATAAAAATTCCATTCTTCCAAGCCATTCAAGACATCTAGATATATGCAAAAACTATCAAAGAATTGTGCATAAAGAAACCAAGGAGGAATATAACAAATAATCCAAGAGTCCAAGTAGTCGGCACTCTATTTAACTTATTATCACGAAAAGAAACACCCATTAAATATGAAGACCCAGGAAATCCAATAGTAACTATCCAAATTTATGGTCAGACCTTGTCCAATGCCTTAGTCGAGCTAGGAGCTGCAATCAATATCTTAACAACCACTACTTGCCAAAAGCTAGGCATTACATTTGTAGAAACCACCTCTACCTTACTAGAACTGGCTGACCGATCTGTGGTTAGGCCAGAGGGCACACTACATGATGTCATGGTCTCTGTTGACTCCTGGGAATATCCAACCGATTTTCTGATAATAAATCCCAAAAGCCGACTTGATGGACATCCATTGATTTTAGGTAGACCTTGGCTCACCACTGCTAATGCCTATATTGGCTGTCAGCAAGGAAATATGATCATAACTAGAGGAATAGATATCACGAACTTAGTTATATATCCTCCAGCGCAGCCAAGTGTCACAATAGTTAAAACTAATAGGCACCCTGTATCATACCTTACTGATAACATTAGATTTCCATTAACTATACAAGAGGCACTTGATTTCAAAGACCAAACAGAAGACGATGCCATTAATAATTTCATTAGTCAAACTGAACTCACATCTCACAAACAATGTCATATGATAAAAGCAGCATTTGATAATGAACTAGAAGAAGATCCTCTGAAAGATACACATGATCATACAATCCCTGTCACCTCTATTGCAAATAGTAAAATTGTGGAACTTGAACCAGGAAAAACCTTAAACATTAATGCCAACCTCACATCTGAACAAGGAATGAAGCTCATCCATGTGTTAAGGAAATACAAAGAAGCATTTGCATGGGACTACCCTGATATCAAAGGAATTGACCCCTAGTTATGTACACACCACATTTACATAGAAACAGATGCGAGACCTGTTCAACAGCCTTAGAGGAGACTAAATCCTCATCTAAAAGATGTGGTAAAAGCTGAACTTCAAAAACTTTTAGATGTCAATTTTATCTACCCTATCTCTGATAGTAAATGGGTCTTCTCGCTTGTGGTGGTACCAAAAAAGAATGGGAAATGGAGAATCTGTGTGGACTACAGGGAGCTAAATAAAGCAACACAAAAAGACCACTTCCCTCTCCCATTCATCAACCAAGTATTAGACACTTTGGCAAGAAAAAAATTCTTTTCTTTCCTCGATGGCTTCAGTAGGTACAATCAAATACAGATTGCCCCTGAAGATCAAGACAAAACTACTTTTACTTGTCCTTGGGGAACATTTTCCTACTTAGTTTTACCTTTTGGCTTATGCAATGCTCCTGCCACATTCCAAAGGGCTATCCTTAACATTTTTGCAGACTTAATAAATGAAGGACTTGAATTATATATGCATGACTTTACACCATACGAAGATGATTTCGATCCAACACTGGATACACTAGAAAAAGTCCTACAACGCTGCATTGCTACTAGGCTTTTTTTAAGCCATGAAAAATTTTATATGATGATGACGGAAGGACTTATCCTAGGACACTATATTTCAGCAGCTGGCATTCAGGTAGATCCAGCCAAAATAAAAATACTTTTGCTTATTTCCACTCCTACCACTCAAATGGAGGTACACAGTTTTCTTGGATTTTCTGGTTATTACAGGAGGTTTATAGAACATTACTCACATATTTCTACACATTTGTATGCACTAACTGGTAACGTCGATTTTCTTTGGACAGAAAAATGTGAACGTGATTTCAAGGATATGAAGAAGCTCGTATCCACAACCCCAGTCCTTCGAGGACCAAATTGGGATTTGTCATTCCAGATATCATTTGATGCCTCAGATACAGCCATTGGAGCAGTCCTTGGGCAAGAAGAGGATAGAAAACCATATGCAATTTATTACATTAGCAAAAATTTATCCCCTGTTGAATTAAACTACACTGATACTGAAAAAGAATTTCTAGCTGTAATACATGCTGTCAATAAGTTTAGACATTACATTACTGGATATCTTGTTATCTTGTACACAGATCATTCTGCCATAAAATATTTAGCAAACAAGCCTATCACAAATGGCATAATAACTAGATGGTTGATTTTATTGCAGGAATTTGATATTACAATCAAGGATCGACCTGGAAAAGAAAATCCTGTAGCCGATTTTCTCTCAAGAATGCCAAAGCTAATTGGTGCAACAACAGTTGAAGATCAATTTCTGGATAAGCATCTATTTTCTGTGGCTGTTCAAACACCTTGGTATGCTGATGTTGCCAATTACCTAGTAGTAGGTAAACTACCAAAGCATCTAACCCCAAATGAGCGGAAACAAATTGTTCAACGGAGTACTTGATTTTCTTGGATTGGGGGCTATTTGTTCCACACAGGGGCAGACATGCGTATCAGGATATGCGTTCGAGAGGATGAAATCTTTGACATTTTGAAAGCCTGCCATGATGGACCATGTGGTGGAAATTTTGCCGATCACAGAACTAGACATAAAGTGCTACAAATAGGGTATTATTGGCCCACAATTTTCAAAGATGCAAAGAAATTCATCCAAGCCTGTGACAATTGCCAGAGAGTAGGATGACCTAGTCAGTTTGATGAGACGCCTCTGAAACCACAGCTAGTCATCAAACCATTTGAGTGATGGGCTCTTGATTTCGTTGGACCAATCAACCCATCATCAAACCAGAAAACATATATTTTGGTGGCAACAGAATATGTCACCAAGTGGATTGAAGTAGAGGCATTGCTAAAAGCTACAGAGGACTCTGTCATACAGTTCTTGTTCCATCTATTTGTATGTTATGGCCTTCCAAGAGAAATAATTACAGACGGTGAACCACAGTTTGCTGGGAACATAATAGCTGCAACACTCAACAACTATCATGTCCAACATAAAATCACTACTCCATACCACCCACAGGAAAATGGGCAGGTAGAAAGCAGCAATAAAATAATAGAAGCAATCCTAAGGAAAACCATTGCATCACATAGACGTGATTAGGCTGCTAGACTACCTGAAGCATTGTGGGCTTACAGAACAACATGGAGAAGTACCACTGGTTACTCACCTTATCAACTAGTGTTTGGAAAACAACCCATTTTCCCCATAGAATTCGAAATCAAAACATTACGAATAGCACAAGAAGTTGGCTTAGATCTAATTGAGGCACAGATTAATCGACTACAACAGATCAATGAGCTGGACGAAATTAGTCTCTCTGCACTTCAAAACACTACTCTGATCCAGCAGCAGAGAGCTAAATGGTATGATGCTCTCATTAAAAATAAAGTCTTCCACGAAGGAGATTGGGCTCTTTTGTATGACTCCAGGTTTCAGGACTTCCCCGGGAAACTCCAAACTCGTTGGTTGGGACCATACGAAATCTAGAAGGTACATGGCAATGGTACCCTTACTCTAATCACTATTGATGGTTCTGGATATGCCTTCAAGGAAAATGGCCACCGAGTTCGTCTTTATCGCAAACCATTCACTTGGGAGTCATTCTGCCAGCAGCTATGCCAAGATTCAGATATGGAGATTTTGGGGGAGGAAGAGAAGTCTTCCTCACCTGTAATTCATTAAGGAATTTACTTCTTTTTACAGTTTGTACATAATTTCTTTTCTTGAATCATTTTTGTACATATTTTTGAATCAACGTTTTGCTGTTACTATTTCTGCTATTCCTTTTTTTCAAAAGAACATCATTTTCTTCTGGCTGTTCCTTTTTCAAAAGAACGACCCCCTTTTTTGATCAACTGTCATTTTGCTGTAATTTTGTTCTTTTTCTTTATTTCTGTGTTCTGTTGTTCCTTTTCCAAAGGAACAACATTTTTTATTTCTGTTGTTCCTTTTCCAAAGGAATGGCATCTGTGTATTTTTGCTGTTCCTTTTCCAAAGGAACAACATTTTCGATTTTTATTGTTCCTTTTCCAAAGGAACAACATTTTTGATTTCTGCTGTTCTTTTTCCAAAGGAACGACATTTCTGTGTGTTTTGCTGTTCCTTTTCCAAAGGAACAACATTTTCGATTTTTTCTGTTCCTTTTCCAAAGGAACGACATTTCTGTGTGTTTTGCTGTTCCTTTTCCAAAGGAACAACATTTTCTATTTCTATTGTTCCTTTTCCAAAGGAACGACATTTCTGTGTGTTTTGTTGTTCCTTTTCCAAAGGAACAACATTTTCGATTTTTGTTGTTCCTTTTCCAAAGGAATGGCATCTGTGTGTTCTGTTGTTCCTTTTTCCAAAGGAACAACGTTTTCCATCTTTGCAATTCCTTTTTCAAAGGAACCACATTTGCGTTTTTTGTTGTTCCTTTTCCAAAGAAACAATATTTGTGAAATTTTGTTGTTCCTTTTCTCAAAAGGAACAACACTTGCATACTTTTGCTCTCCCTGTGAAACAACTTGTTCCTTTTGCTGTTCTAAGTTAAGGATGCTTATTGTTCCTATTCTTTCAAGTCTTTTACAATACAGCTATGCACTTATGCAATGGATACAAATTCACAACATACTAAAATCAGTCAATCATAAATCGTTATCTTTATAAGAAATTGCTCTGAATTGGTGAAAGGACAGAAGGAAGGACATGCTTATTCAATATCTTTTGCTGTCATTGTTCTACTAATTCTGCTCTGATTGGTTATCTGTATCATGTTGGTCCCTTTTAATCCTCTTTGATTATTATTTAGGAATAAGAGCAAAGGTTTTATATCTTCATATTGAGATGTTAAGACTTATTTCACCATTCCTACTCTTAAGGAGTGTTGAACCACCCTTTGTGTATAAATAGGGAAAGTACTTTATGAAAAAGAAAGAAAAAAGGAGCAAACATGACTTATAAGTTTTCAAATGCAGGATAGGGGGTCTCATTAAGAGCCAGCCTACCATGATCATGAGGACGAAAGCGAAGTGGAATTCCCACTATGGCCACCACACCAGGGATATGGTCCAAAAGGTATATCAAATAAACAACCCTTGGAATAGGAGGTCTCATCACGAGTCGGCCTGCCCACTTTTTTCTCCTTCCTTGTGAATGGCATTATAGTTAACTGGTCACCAAGCCAGCATAATGGCCTACATTTTGACATTACACAACATTTCCTAAGCATACACAAAGGATCATGGTTCCATGGGTGAAATAAACAACTCTGCCAAGGTTATGGACACCTATTGGTAGCAGAGCACTGTTAATGGTTTTGAAGTCACATTATTTACACCAATAGCTAAGTTATTAGCACCCTTCTGTTTCTTATGCCGTAGTAATCAATTATATATTATTTCCTAAACCATACAACCCATGAATATATATTATCACCAATCATGACAAAATAATTGACAATGACCGCATGAGACTCTCTATTTATGGCAAATGTCTTATCCCCAACCTTGCATCATATCGCCGCAGTCTCTTACGTATTAAGCGACGCAACTCTACGCCTCAATTTCGGTAATTTGTTGCTTTTGTAAACATGGCATATTGCCATACGTTGTTCCTTAAGGACTCTGTTTCAGAGCAGGCGCTGCTCCTTTATTTGACGGTTGGGATAGCCTATCACATTGCGGGGGGGAGGTTAACCTCATCATTCCCTGGATTACGTGTCAGCTCACTATTCGGGAAGTTGTGTACTGGGGTATAACATGGCTCAACAGTATACTATTTCTTTTTATTTTGTTTTTTCTGCATGACTTGCTGGTCAAAGCCATTTCCATTGTATACTCTGCAACATTAGAGTTTGAACGAGTCTTACGTCCGTAAGCCTCTCTGTGTTTCAACAGTGTGAATAGCTGTCGTTCCTTTGAGAGTTCACAGCAAAACCATGGGAGGAAGATTGATTCGGAGAGAACCGCAAGTGTTAACAGTCTCTGCTACTACCCGGGAAATCCTGGCAAGAGCTGGGTGGTTGACTTATCTTAATTGCTTGTAGGAGTCTAACGAGACTGTGGCAATTGAATTCTTGCAAAACTTGAAAGAGGATCACTCCGCAGTGAGGGGGAGATGCATAGCAGTTACTGACGACATAATCACAGAAGTCTCAGGACTACCAGCCACTGGACCTGTATGGACGTTAAAGAAGGAGAGCTTGCAAAAGCTTATAGAAATCTTCCAGGACGAAGGCCAGGGCCTGACAATTCGAGGAAATGGGGTTCTGCCAGCAGCACTAGGAGAGTCGTGGGCGGAATTGGCGAATACCATTCAAATTTACATCACCTGTGAGGGCAGAAAAGACGTGGTAAGACCACGACATCTTAAACTCTTAGCTGTACTAAAACAAAAATGCTCTGTAAATTTACCTGCATTGTTGAATTCATTGCTTCATGACGTTGCACAGTGCATAAAAAAGGCACAACATGTAGAGTCAGTTGTTAGTCATCATGGGTTGATTCAGTTGATAGTCATCCATAGCCTCACCCAGCAACAGAGCAGCTGGGAAGAGCTAATTGCCATGATAAATGGGGGATTGACCACACCATCCCTAATACGGAAACATGTCACTAGCACACCCGAGCATCCAAAAAAATGGAAACATGTCACCAACACACCCGAGCGTCCAGAAAAATGGAAACATGTCACCAGCACACCCAAGCGTCTAGAAAAACACAAGAAATCGGTAAAGCGTAAATAGGCCACCAGCACACCCGAGCAACCAGAAAAGCGCAGGAAATCAGTTCGGCTAGCACGGCTACGAGGGGGGCTGGAGAAGCCCCAAGAAAGCACCAGCCAGCTGGTAGAAATAGAAGATGAGCAACCTCCACGGCCAGAAGAGAAAGACAATGAGAAAGAAAAGGAAGGGGAGGTAGAGCAATCTGCAGAAGAAAAAGAAGAGGAGGCAGAGCAATCTAAAGAAGAAGAAGAAGAAAAAGAAGAAGAGGTAGAACAATCTATAGAAGAAGAAGAAGAAAAAGAGGAAGAAGACGAGCAATCTGAGGAAGAAGGAGAAAAAGAAGAAGAAGCCGAGTAATCCAAGCATGAGGAGGAAATGGAACACCAGGAAGGTAGCCCATTGCAGGACCCATTGGGAGAAGATGAATTGACCAAAGTTTTGGCCAATATGGGTGAATATGGCCAACCTTCCATTCCATCAGACCTCCATGCCAAAGAGAAACCCCAGGAGGAAAATGAACCCAAAGAATCACATGCAAAGGAGGCAGAAGAAGAAAATCTGCCTGTTCATGATGAAAAGATGACAGGAGATGCTGAACAAGAACAATCCGTTCCTAACCAGAAGACACCAGAAGAAAGTCTGGAGGAAATGAGGGCAGAAAAAGAAGTCGCCCAAGAAATAACAGAATCAATTAGGGTCCTTGCCCTAGAACAGCCAGAGCAGAATAGTGAAGAAACACCCCAGGTAGAAAATCAGGAAACTAGTCACAGTCTAGGCCGTAGTGAACAACCTATTATTCCTTCTGAGGAAATTGCGGAGATAATGGAATTGCGAAAGGAAAAGCAGAGATTATTGAACATAATAGTCTAGCTCCACCAATAGATTAGGATTCTAAAGGCAAGGCAAAGGGTAAAAAGGACTTTGGGAAGGAAAATTGTGGCCACTCTAGCAAAACCCCTCAACGCAAAGGGGTGGAGGACCAGAATCCATCCTACTGTTCAAAAGCTTGTCGAAAGCCAAGCTACTGTTCCAAACGATGTTGAGAAAAAGACTGCTTTTCCAATTGAAAAGGAACATCAATGGACTGATATTCATGTTAAATTAGAAATGGATGAAATGTTAACCTGTGATAAGGAAATTCAGACGGAGGCACCACTTTCGGGAGTGATAAGGGTTATGAACTCAAAGCAACGCAATAGGAAAGTTCAGGTAAAACTCCCAGCCTCCACTGCCACATGGAAAAGAGATCCAAAAATAGTAACCCTACAAAAGGGTTTCAAGCAAGCTCAGTAAGAAGCAGAAAAGCTTAGAGAGCAAACGGTCCCCCGAGAAAATTATGAAGAGCTACAGTAGCAGCTAAGGAACGTCAATCTATCCGAAATCTAGGCCTTTGAAGGGTGGGGAAGGGAACAAGAGAAAGTTGCGAAGGTAACTCGTAGGTTAGATGTAGTTATCAAGCAGATGGATACCTTATGTTCTTTATATAATGACGTCCTAGCATGTAGAGCCCCTGCTAGCATTATTCCTTGTTTTTAATGGAAAGATATTTGCAATTGAAAATAAGGGTTGTTAAAGCAGGTGCTCCCATACAAATTAACACCATCAATGATTTTATAAACTGTTGTAAGCACTACGGGGTAAAATTTTAGAGACTACTGTGTGAATTTTATTTACATAACCTTGTACGAGAACAAGAGACCGAGCTGAGCCATGGCCCTTTTGTTGGGGATATTCAATTACAGGCATTTATTTCATTTGCGGTTAATCAAATTAAGTGGCTCAAAGCCTATAATTCTTTTCAAAGACAAGAAAATGGATTAGATTTATGGATAAGAGCTGAGCCTAGGGATCCAGTACAATTATGGAGAAAACATAGAAACCTCATGAAGACTCCAGGTGTAATTGAAGCATTAGGACCCATGCATGAGGCAATCATTCGGTAGGGATTAGAATACTTTTCCTCTATCAGAGACCCTGCCATTGATGCAGCTAAATTCCGGTATCAAATATCTAATCCGAATATCCAGCTCAGGGAACCATTTAAGTATGAGAATTTTAAATTCGCTGCCAACTGCTTGCACCTCTATGGTGAAATCGTTTTGAGGGTAGGGCCATCCTAGTTAGGATATAGGTTCCGGAGTCCAATTATTTGGCACCTTGCACCCGGATACCAAGCCTTGTATGAGATGCCTGAGGGTTAGACAGGCCATTTCTTTGACTACCTAGTTACGCATCATGGTTGTAGGCCTTCACATGAGATTCCATCTCCATCTTACTCACTCACTGCCTTACACGTCAACTACAATGTTTTCATGAGGGCATGAAAAAGGGTAAGCAGGGGTGTGTGTGGAGTACTAAAGAAGGTATGTTTTGATGATTATTTCAGTGTCTTTTCATTAGAACTTACAAGCCTTTTTGCATCATGAACTCGGAAAATGATAAAGAATTGTAATAAAACATGTGAGATTAATATGCAAGACGAAAATGCTGACAATTGTCATTTCCTTATGCAGGAAGGAGAAAAAATGAGAAGTTGCCATTCTAAAGGAAAAGACAAAGATGGGTTAACCACTGTCACTTCGACGGGAGACCGCATGCAAACAAGATCAAAGCGGATCAGCCCAGGAAAGGAAGTGGAGGTAATAGCTCGGCGTAGAAAAGAAAAGAAATGACTGAGGGCTAACGGTTTGGAAAATCCCTCAAGATCCTTGATCCTGAGGGATCACTGTTTTATCTATTT
>APFE031180328.1:3080-22512 GCA_000404065.3 Pinus taeda | reverse complement strand
GAGAAAACATAGAAACCTCATGAAGACTCCAGGTGTAATTGAAGCATTAGGACCCATGCATGAGGCAATCATTCAACAGGGATTAGAATACTTTTCCTCTATCAAAGACTCTGCCATTGATGCAACTAAATTCCAGTATCAAATATCTAATCCGCATATCCAGCTCAGGGAACCATTTAAGTATGAGAATTTTACATTAGCTGCCAACCTCTTGCACATCTATCGAAAAATCGTTTTGAGGGCAGGGCAATCTTGGTTAGGATATAGGCTCTGGAGTCCAATTATTTGGCACCCTGCACCCGGATACCAAGCCTTGTATGAGATGCCTGAGGGTCAGACAGGCCATTTCTTTAACTATCTAGTTATGCATCATGGCTGTAGGCCTTCACATGAGATTCCATCTCCAGCCTACTCACTCACTGCCTTACACATCAGCTACAATGTTTTCATGAGGGCATGAAAAAGGGTAAGTAGGGGGGTGTGTGGAGTACTAAAGAAGGTATGTTTTGATGATTATTTCAGTGTCTTTTCATTAGAAATTACAAGCCTTTTTGCATCATGAACTCGGAAAACGATAAAGAATTGTAATAAAACATGTGAGATTAATATGCAAGACAGAAACGCTGACAATTGTCATTTCCTTATGAAGGAAGGAGAAAAAACGACAAGTTTCCATTCTAAAGGAAAAGGCAAAGACAAGTTAACCGCTATCCCTTCGACGGGAGACCGCATGCAAACAAGATCAAAGCGGATCAGCCTGGGAAAGGAAGCGGAGATATCAGCTTGGCGTAGAAAAGAGAAGAAATGACTGAGGGATAACGGTTCGGCGAATCCCTTAGGATCCTTGATCCCGAGGGATCGCATTTTTATCTATTTCTGCACTTAGATATCTCCGTCATCACCCTTATAAAAGGGGAAGCACTGTTAGCTAAAGGGAGAGTTAGATGTTATTATGCCTTTATGTAATTTCTTTTAAAGATCAAAACTTTGATCATCGTGTCTTGTTAAGAACTGCTCTACTATAATTTTAATTGATGCGTTATTGCAAACTTGGTTACTATTTCATCTTTGAGTCTGGAATAACTTCAAGCTGTGTACCCTTGGAGGCTAAGGGCCCAGCTCTGGAGGACACTTGCTCTTGTACCATTATGCTTGGTTTTTGCGTGGTTTGCTTATCAACGTGATTTGGTAATATTGTGTGTTTTATAAGTTTACATCACATGCTATGTTATGTTTAATTCATTAAGGTTTCTAAAGACAAAGCTATTGTAATGACGCTGCATCATATTACTGTTCTTTTAGGTGTTGATATAATACTATTAGTTTTTACAGAATACTATTGTTGTTCCATTACAGAGCCTTTGTGCTGTGCACTTGTTCCTTAACATTACCAAATTCATCTTGGAAGTTCTGTTCTTGGTGATTGTTTGATTCCTGAATAATGTTGTTCTATCTTGAAATGCAATCGTATTCTTTCTAATTGAGATGATAACTGGATCAGATTACTATTTGAGTATGCTGTGTGTATATATGGTTTTCAACGTTGTTCCATAATGTATCAGTAATCAGTGTTGTTCCATTTGTGTCTGTTATTCAATACATCCTTAAGAGTGAAGGATTACCGTTTGATTCCTGTAATTATGATTAATGCATTTGATTTGATAGACTAAGATGTTACGGCTTGTTGGACTTAGTTGTTGTTCTATTTCTTAGCTATTGTTCTATTTCCGATTTGTTTTTCCATTTTAGGTTTTCTCTTCCATTTCAGGTTTCCTGTTCCATTTCATTGCTGTTCGATTTCTTTGTCGTTCCATTTCTTATCTATCGTTCCATTTCTTGTTATTGGTGTGAAGAACGATCTTAGGCTGTAGTGAGAATTGGCATCTACTGTCCGGCTCCCAGCTCCCAGACCCATGATCTGTTCTCTGATTTCCTTTTCCATCAATTTCCAAAGGGATGGGTTATTGCTACCGATCCCTTGACTGATAAATTGCTTAGTGTTCTGAATGTGTGATTTAATCTTTTGAAGTACTTAAGCTGTAAAAAAGCATCTGTTTATTATTATATTTTCAAATATTGTGCTACTAGCATTACTCTGGAAAATGATAGCCTCAGACTGAGACACTCTTTGAAATAACAAAACATTCCCAGATTGACATATTAATGTGAGGTAACTAGAGGTGAAAGAGACCCTTTTTATAGCTCCACGGTATGTTATGAGGCTAATGTGTTAGATGAGATAGAGAAGGAGATGTAGGTCACTAGAGTGAGATTGTAGCACTAAATTTCAGGGCAAGAGCATGTCATCATACAAGTTTGTATGTTGGGCATGCAGTTATGTAGGTTAAGGATTTGTTGTTCCTCTAAGATCATAATGATCAATTGATCATGCTAGAGCATATAAGATATTTGTTTTGGGGGTTTTGGTTTTGGTTTTATATGGAGAACCAATACATAGACAAACTATAAGAATGATGTATTAACTCTTTTAGATAGTACTAATAGATAATCAAAGGGATGCCTTTTAACTTCACACAGTGATTTGAATTTATAAGGTGTGTAGAAAGAATTGTAAGAAGATATGATTAATTTGGATTTCAAACAGAAAGATAAATTATCATAAGTGGAAAACCTTTGTCCAATGTTCAAAATTTAAATAGACTATGCTTAAGATTACATAAGATGCTGGCAATTTTATGATTTAGAGGGAGCCTTTCAGATAGACAATCCAATATCTCAGCCTCCTTATGATAATAACTTCAAAAAGGAATTTTAAGAATAAATGTAACGCATTTATTCTCACATGATATCTCTATAAAATTTAAACACATGACGAATAAAAAAAATGAATGAAACACATGAGAAACTTGCAGAAGAAAACAAAGTTGTATGAGACCAAATTCAGAATCCTTTGCTTTTTTATCAGTGATCTAGAAACAGCTTGTACATCAATGCTTTTACAAAATTGCTAATGAAAGGTACCACCTTTGATAACTCATAGAAGAGAGTTATTTATACAAGTTGAGTGTTAAGAAAACATTTTAAACAAATTTACAAAAATAACTTAATATAAAATCAAGAAAAAAGAACTGATAGTCGATATTTCACTATTTTTCTGTTGAACTGTTGATGAATGTTCCTCAAAACTCTGAATGCTATTGACCTGTTGATGACTATTCCTCATAATTCTGAATGTTGTTGACCTATTGATGATTTTTCCCCAAAATGCTGAATGTTGTTGGTCTTTATTTCAGTCAAGTAAATAAGTTAACTGTTCCAAATGTTTTTTATTTGGGATAGATAACTTAGTTACCATTCTATAAACCTCATCCATTTCTGTATATTTAGTAAAAGTAGGTTTTACTAAAAATATCTGTTTTATTTCATTAAGGATGAAAAAGGTATCTTGGAGGGCATTCAACACAAGCCTTGGTGTTGTTGTACCCTTTATATATGAAACTGTAGCTACACTGGTATTGACCTCTGTAAGCTTGCCGACGTAGTCTTCAATATGGATTAACTTATCATTTATCACAAATATGGAGGGTAAACCCTTGCTGGTCAAGGGTTCCAGCCTGCTGAAAAATTGTTGAACTATGTCATTAACATTGCTGCACTTTTCCTCCAACTGAGGAATAAGATTTTTCTTTGTAATAATTTTCTTCACTTCCAGTATGGATTCTGTCCTATCATCAATACTCAACTCTTGAAGCTCATAGTTATCTTTAGAATTCATAAACTGGATTATATTAGTAGCTATTTCTGGCTTGTCCTCAAGTTCATTTGAGATAGTTTCAATAGCTTTTCGAGAGTTTTCCAACAATTCTTTTTGATAAAAAAATTATTCTGATATAAGGTGAGATATCTTTGATTGATTCAATGATCTCTTCCCATATAATCTCGTTTTCTAAACCCAGTGTATTTATGAGGTGAGAGTCTTTGACTTCTTTATGAAATACCTCAATTTGACCTCTTTCCCTCTACAACTCAACTGCATGTGATTTGTCTACCACTGTTTCATCTATGGTAGTTTCTTTAGCTGATCGTGCAGATTTTTTATTTCCTCTATTTGAATAGACAGGTTTTGAACAACTTGAACAAGTTGTTCAGCGCCTTCTGTTGTACCTGAGGCAGAAACTGTAGTTATAGAGAGTGTTGTCAGAGGAACTACATCCACTACAATATTGGCCTTTTTCATAGCTTCGTCTTTCTCTTTGACAAGTTTTTCCAATTGTTCCTCCATCTGTTTTATTTGCAGATTTTGTTATATGATGAGCTTCATCATGTCAGATTTATAGCCCTGGTTTCTTCAATTTCTTTAGTCATTGGGTCCTCTGAAGCTGGCAATTTGAGTTACTTCCTTAGTGCTGAAATCTCAACATTTTTCTTCTTGAAAATTTCTTTTGTAACCTTTATATCAGAGGGATCATATCCCATCTTCAGCACCAGATCTTCCAAAGCTTTGATCTTGGTGCCTTTTGCCAATGAGGAAAATTTCTCAAGCTTGAGTAGTGACTATGTATTAGCCAAGGTAACCTGCATCTTTGACATACTTATGGCAGTGTTAGTTAAAGTAGAAGAAATCATTTGGCCAGTCTGTTTGTGCATCTCAATTTAGTCAATTAGATGTACATATTTAACATTAAATTCAAAGGGGGTTTGCTTATGGTAATGTGCAGCAGTTCTAGGTTTTGGAATCTGAGCTTGTAAGAAAGCCATATGCATCTTACCATTTTCAGAGTCAAAGACTAAAAGAAGCCTGGCTTGATAACTAGAAGAATGTTTCCAGATTTGTGTATAAGTGTTTAACTTTAATTCCTCATTTTTCTTCTTAATTTCACTGAAAACATGAAAAGTGTCATCTTCTTTATCCTTCTGATTGCCTTCACCGATCTGAATCACCTGTTGTTCATGATATGTGGTGGAAATAGTGATAGACTGAATAGACTATCCACCAGACTATGTGAAAAGAGATGTCTCTCCAAGTCCATCAAATGTTGTTTACTGAGACTCATTAGTTGCACTAGCCTTGAAGGAGATCTTATGCCTCTTCTTTCTGTGCACAATTCTAAAGCCTTTACTTGATGCTTCTTCTGTAGGGGATGTTTGTTCTTCCCTTCCTCGTTTGGCTATCTTTTCTTGTGCAAGAAGAGTTTGTATATTTAAAGTAGAGACTGCATGCTCTTCAGCTTCTTGAAGGGTGTTTTTCTTCCATTCTAATAGATTTTTGTATTGTTCAATCTTAGGCCTGGTTGTGTGATGATATGGAGTAAATTTATTTTCTACTATGAGTTTTGAAATCACTCCCATTGGGTCATAAGACCAAGTAAAGCTGAGGCCAAACTTCATCTCTTTCAATAACCTATCACCTTCTTCTCCTGCTGCTATAGTGTTACATATGAATGGACCAACTTGAGCTTTTAACATAAATTGTGATTCCTTCTTTGTAGCAACAAAATTCACTTCATTTGCATTGAGCCTCTGCCTAATATATTCTAATGCAAAAATTCTCACAAAGAGGTACTTAGGCAGCTTTTAAGGTGGAAGCTCACAGCTAAAGATTCTGATCTCTGTATAATTTTGGTAAAGATACCAATATCTTGTTGTGGCTTGATCAACTAGCTGCAGGACTTTTATAATTTCATCACTAATCCTTGGTTCTGGAGCACTTCTCAGAAGATTAATGGCTAGATGAAAAAACAATTCTATGAACTGTTTATATGAAAATTATTCTTTCTCCTTCATTCACATAGAAGTCCAAAAGATATATGATTGTTGGTTCCCTTCTTCATCTAGATTCTACAAAGTGAATGGAAACTTGTCTCCCTGAAAATAGATAAAAGGATATACAAGTACTGAAGCATACTTGAATAATTCTTTAGTATTGAACTGGACAAATTGTTCATGAATGGCCTCAGCTAAAATTTTACTAAAGTTAAAAAGAACAGTGGGTTTGGAACCAACAAAAAAGATAGACAAAAAACCAATGATGGATTCATCTACATATTGATCATAATAGTAACCAAGGAGATAAGAGAGAATGGTGGTAATTTGCTTGGTTCTGTCTAGGAATATAGATGAATCATAGGGAGGGTTTATTTTTTAGGCAGAGGGCTATCTACAACTAGGAAAATTTCTAGGGTTTGAGCTCTTTTAGTCAAATCCATCTTCTAATAGGCTTCTATTAGGCTTTCATGAGAAAAAGGATGGGTTGGTACAATATTTGGGGCCTATAACATCTGGTCAATGGACTGGGCATTGATGGAGAACAAGATTTCTCCTATAGCTAAGATAATAGCTCTTTCACTGGAGTCATAAGCTGCATGGAATTTTCTGACAAATTCAGGTGCCATGTGGATCTGAGGGAAGATGTAATGAGGAAGATGGGAATTGCAAAGTCCAATTTCGTTAGTTTGATCAATGAATTGGTCCTCCATCCAACAAGGGATCTCAAACAAGTCAAATTTGGACAAGGACTCATGGATTTTATAGTCTTTGTCAACCAAGGGAAGATGATGGAAATCAACTTGAGGAGGAATGAGAGGATTTTGTGTTTCTACAACTTCCTTTCCCTTAGGAGGCATTCTGTTGATTGGATTACAATCTGAGAGTCACAGAAATGGGTAGGATTTAGCTGAAACACAGTGATAACAGAAAAATAGTGTAATTGAAAAAGATTTAATGAACCTGAATATTGGTTGCTTGGAACAGGACATAAAATTGGCTTGAATTGTGAGCTTGTCATTTTGAATGTAAGCTACAAGTATCCAGTGATCAATTGAGTTATGGGAATGCACTGTGTAACGTTTTTTATGAAAGAATAGGATTTATAAGGCATAAAATGGAGTGGCTCTGTTAATCAACGGTTATTAACTCTCTAACAGGACCGAGAAATGGATTGATGGAATACTCATTTGCAGGTGTGGCGAATTAAATGGATAATGAGCAGATACGTGGAAGATTGGTCCATGTAGGGTGATGGGACAGAGGAAATGATGGGGTGTTGTCTTCGATGATGATGTGGGAGTGACAGTGATGGACGAGGATGAAAACCGCGTTTGAGAGTGAGTTCGGGCAGTAAATGGTTTGGGATTTTATGTCCTGAATAACTAGGAGCAGAGGTTGGTAGTTTCAGAGGGCGGTTTCTAAAACTGCCGACTTCAGACCCCGCCCTCTCCCCTCCCCACCAGCCCCCACCCCCTACTGATAATGTTTAGATAGCAAGGGAGGGCTGATGAGCAATGTTGGCCGTCATAATGGAGGGAGATGTGAGGGATGAAACGAAAATGGAAGGGGTTTAATGAAGTGAGGGAGAACGTGATGGTGGGGTCAAAATAAATATGATGGATGTGACAGGTGTGTGGTCCGAAGGGAATCAATGGATAAATATGGCGAATAACATTGGGATTTAGAAAATTATGGTTAATTAAAACCATTCATCACATGAACATATATCCAATTTTTTAAGCTTAGGATAAAAATCCTATCATGCTCCAATTTTATTTCATTTCTCTAGCTACCCTTAACTCTCCTAACATTTCTTGCAACCTTAGTCACTTGAATGCATTTAGACTAGCAAATCTACATTTTCCTTTTAATGATTAATCTTCTTCTATCCCTTATTACTTCCATTGGCTCAAATTAATTTGTTGAGCCAATTTTATTTGCTACCTATTAACAAACAATTTAAATCTAATCCAATCATGATGAAACTTTATGATTGAATTGTATGAACTAGTGTGGCATTTAAACAATTTGCATACAACTTTATTTGCAAAAATAAAATTGACTAAGAGTAGTGGCATTTGGATGTGCAACACTTTCAGAATTTATTATTTTTTCTTTTATTTCTAACCTAACATTTTATTTTTTTGCCTTCCTTTTTTAGGGAATCTATTCTAACATTTTATTCAATATGGACTTATTCACCAAAATATTCCTAACATTTTATTTCTTTATTCTTTTTGTCCATATCCTAACTTAACATTTTTTTAAAATATTTTTTCATTTTTTGCTAACTTACCAAAATAAAAAAGATGCTACAATAGGATATTTATATGCATTATGGTTATGTGTGTTCCTTTCATTCTATTGATGTTATGGTTACATACATGATAAATGCCAGTTGATTAGTGTATTCATATGCACATGTGTCAGATAGTCATGAATGATAGTAATATGTGGTGGTATGCATTACTATTGTTAATTTATGTTACATGAATTGATGATTATGTTATATGTTGTTGATGCGAATGTTATAGGTTAACTTGTTGTTATATTCTAGTAACTTCATGGTTAGGGTTATGACACTCAGGTATGAGTTAATATATTGTGATTATTATGTATGAATGATAATTTTTTATGAGTTTATGATGTGAACATGTTAGTTAGTGACTATTACAGATATCATGATCTTATTTGTGTTTGATCTGATGTGTTGTGAAGTCGTATTGTGCTAACTAGATTGATTGTGCAGAAAAAATAGCCTCCCCTGAGATACATTAAGGTATGAGCTTTCTTATGTCATCTACTTTGTGCTTGAATGTTTGATTATGTCATCTATTTGGTGTTTGCATGTCAATGTCTATTATGTTATCTATCTATTTTCTGAATGTTTGTTTGCTTGAATGATATGAGTATGTGTCTATAAGATTTCTTGCCGAAATGATCTTGTTTTAAGATGGTTGTACTAATACATATGTGTTGCGATAGTTGATATTTACTTGAGTGTAAATAGGTGATAGTTGTAGCATTATGTATTATGGCCGATGAATGTGAGTTGAATGTTGACTATGACATGGTTGTTAGACTTGGTAAAGGTTGATTTTAGATTAATATAGATGATGTCCTAATCTTTGGAACATGAGACTGATATGTGTGACTAGTTGCAAGGAAACATGCATGGTATTAGCTTGCCAAGGTAATAGTTGATGTGTTTATATAACTAACAGTTGGGTGATGTGATAGTGTATAATAAGACTCAATTGCAACAAGGAAAAGGTAACAAAAAGGGATTGGGAAAAAAATCCTTTGGCTATGTTTGGAAACCGCAATTACAAATGAATGAGTGGTTTGCATATAGGAAGTCTTCTTAACCTTGAATTTGTCTAACATTATGAGGTATGTGTTAAATTCATAAATATGTATTTGACAGGTATAACAGTTGGTTCTAGTTATAGCCAGATTTGTTAAAGGATTGGAGTCCATTGAGAGATGGTGTGGATATGTTCAGTTGCAAGCAACGTGCATGGAACAATAGGGTAATGTAACTGGTGTATTGTTATGTTTGTTTATGTAGTAACAATCATGTGTTTATGGCAATATGATCCAAGGGATTTCATGGAAAAGAGACTGCCATGAAATTTTGAAGAAGGCTCAGGTTGAGATTTCCTTTGGAAGCACTGGGAACCATAGGGATTGAGTCATGATGTCTATCGAGAGTCTTGTGATTTCAATTATTTTTTCTTTGTTTGCACTTGATTTGCAACTTTATTTATGTATATTGTATGGCCATACCACTTTTTTCTTGGTTTCATATTGTTCTTGAATTTCATGGTTTTATTCTTCTTGGCTTCTCGGTCTTCCCTTTATTGTTTTGAGAGTCTTGGGAATTGGTTGGGGAAGGAGGAAGTTAATGGAGATCAGGGAAAGTTGTGAGGTACCCGACAGGTAAGGTAAGATCTGTATGAAACTCAGTGCATGTATAAGGGCATTAAAGGAAACAGTATGACAACCGGTTGGATTGGTTGTAGCCATTGGTGTAAATGGATGATGGAAAGGCAGCCATGGGAAAGGTAATCAAGAAAGGTAAGGAGAATGGGTTTGAGGCATCATATGTCTTCGCTATGTTGGGAACTATTTTTCTCAATGTTATGCATGGTGTGCATGGATAAATGGAGTTCTCTTAACCTTGACCTTATGATATCTATTAATTATGTTGTGATAATGATTATGTTGATGTATATATGTGTATACATGTATGTATGTATGTATGTCATGTCTGACAGGGCCATCATGGACCATGATTATTAGTGTATATATATGTGTGTGTGTGTGTGTGTGTGTGTGTGTGTGTGTGTGTGTGTGTGTGTGTGTGTGTGTGTGTGTGTGTGTCTGATAGGGTCGTTAGGAATCATTCTTGTGGAGGAATGATTACTTACATAGGTGAATGACATGAAGAGGTTTCTGGTTTATTAGGAATCAAGTGGGAGAGTAATCCTGACAAATCTAAGAGGTCAGAATTGTTAGAGCCTAGATCAACCTCAGGTTAAAGGGAGGAAATCCTAGGATAAACACAAACCACGCTTAACCGGTAGCTAGCCCTACTAGGTTGGGAGAGGGCTCTCTCCTTGTCAATCTCAGTTGAGATGACTAAATCAAATATGAATTTTAGGCTAGGTATAGTAGCTCAAGGGTTTTTGGTTAATTTTGAAGTTTTTTTTGCTGGATTAAATGGAGTAGGCAGCTTGGGTTCAGGAAATGAGGTCAGGAATGCAGGGTGTTCTGTAGGGCAAGGTAGGTAGGTGTTTTGGCACTTGGAATTGAGTGAGATGGTAGGTCTAAGACTGGTGAGGGGCTGAGGAGGGTAGCAAAGATCATGAGTCCTCTTTAAACAACTGAAAACATTAAAAACTAAATGTATTCCCAAGGTAGAGCACTGTTACCAATGTATTCTACCTATCTATCTTGATTCATTTAGTTAAGAAGAATGAAATAGATTTTGGCACATATAACACTTGATAAAAACTAATGATAGAAGGAGAAACAATGCCAAGACACATTACCACAAGAATCCCACAAAAATAGTTGCAAACCCTGGTTTATTTCCTTGCTAACTGTTGTACAGATGTACAATGTAGCTTAGAGCATCCATAAGAGTCCAACCTTTACAAATTACTAATAAATTACATAATATAGGCATAAAACCTCCTGTGCTAGCTAACAAGCATCTAATCCATGAGAAGAGGGGTAGTTTCAACCATATCTAAACTCAGAACAGGAATATTGGTAGTGGAACAACTTGCCTCTAAAACCAAGGAAACTGATTCATTTACCCCCAAACCACCTCAAAATTATGTATCTACCCTATAGAGTCATTTGAAAATTATATTTACGTATCATAGCATCATTTTAATTCATTAATTTATCCAAAATGATAGTAAAAGTCAACTTGTAGAAAAACTAGGCGAAATTTTGATTTTTGAGCAAAACTGGCAAAATTCATCCTATGTGAAACGCTTTTTAAAACCTATGTTTGGAGGCCTTCCTCTTGCCCCAATTAAGCCCAAGATGGCTTGTTGGAAAGGTCTACATGTCTAGTTTCTGGAACATCTTGCATTTCTGAATTCTGAGGTCATTTGCCCCCTCAAAAGTGGAATCTCCAAAGACTGCTTCCTGTGTGTCCAAAAAGTGGCAGAGAGCTCATTTTTTGATGGTTTTTTGGCCTTTAAGTGACCAAGATCTGCTCCAAATTTGATGAAGCTTTCAAGGATTGATGTCCTCATCATGCTGAGTCTAAATATGCAAGCCATTTCTCCAAAAAGTGTCTCCATCACCTATTGCAATTTCCTGTGTTGCAAAATTTCAAAATTGGAAAATGATCAAAACTCACCAAAATTTGCCCAGATTTGGCATAAGTCATTCTCATTAAGTGCTTTGATGGACTAATGAGGCCTTAGCTAAGATTTTTAGCTTGTCATGCTCTTTTTTTCTCCTTAAGGCCTTTTTCAACTTAGCCTCAAGCCTCTTCATCCTTGTGTTACATATTTTGTTTCGGGTCAAATAGTGATAGGCCAAGTGGCGAAGCATCCTCTTGTCTCTATTGGCCTTCTCAAGTAGATTTTAAAGGTGTATATTGACCTTTTCAAGCCATTTTTCCTAGTCATTCTCAATCTCTTGCTCAATGGAAGTCATCTTGACCTTTGCCTTCTTTACCTTTTGCCTGTTTTCCTTAATCATTTGCATCTCCATGAGGGCCTGATTATCGATCAATTGTTTGTTTTCTTGCTCAAGATAATTAATGATAATGTATTTTTCCCTTGCCACTTGTTATTTAACATCTGAATATGTGCCTATGGCTATGAACACTTGTGGTTGTATGGACAATGGTGAAGTGAAAACAGAGTGGAGGAATGGAGTGTATGGAGGGGTATGTGAATGTATGATATGTAAACAGAGTTTAGGGAATGTGAAAGGGATTTAGGAGAGAGGGTGTGGTTTTAGGGAAGTAAGTAGGCTTTGTAGGGGAGTAGGTAGGGTTTGTAGGGTTTTGGGAATGTGTAAGTAGGAATGGGGAAATGTATGAGGGGAATGGAATCAGGGAAAAATATATGTGGGAGTGGAGTTTAGGGAGAGATTGAGTGGAGTGTAATAGGATAGATGGAATGCGGGTTTACTATAATTAATGAGTGATAGCACTAAGAAAACTAGGTTTTAGAACATCAAATTTAGGGTTTTAATTTAAAAGAGGAAAGACCAAGCAAAATCTTCATGAAAGCACCGTAAACAACAATAAGATGATAGTACTTACCTTCAAGAGGAAATTTGGAAGTGATTTGGTAAGTTTGGAGGAAGTTTAGGCTTGGTTTGATAGGTGTATAATGCCCTCTCTTAGGTGCGCAACACCAGTGTAATTTTACACTGTCAAACTTTGCGAGGTGCGCAACGCCTTTTCTATGCATAGTGTCGATTGCTAGGTGTGCAATGCCTTTTGCAGACCACTTTTGGAGGCCTTCCTGATGTTCAAATTGGGGATGTGATATCTCATTGGAAAGCTTATCGAGTTTGATTTCCATAAAATATTGAATTCTCCAATTGGGTTTCATTTTCTTTGTCAAAAGTCCAATCTCCCAAGAATGGTCAAAATGTGCAGAATGAGGTTGCCTAAATGAAGAGTGTTGTTGTAGTCAACTTTTGAAGGTCTTCCTCAACTCCACATTGAGCTCATGATAGCTCATTGGAAAGCTATTTGTCTCTAGTTATCATTTTACTCATCAAGCAAGTCATTTGGCCAACCAAGCTAGGAGAAATCTTGAATTTCCCAAGGTCACTCCAGAGGTGCATTAACTCTCCTGAGGCAACTTGTATTTTTGACATTGATCTCGAACAATGAAGCCTGTGTAACAAATGAAAGAGGCTTTTCATCTTGAGTCAACGATGGACAAAAACCTCTCTTACTTTTGTCAAATTCATCTTTTATTTCTCACAAATACAGTTTGAAGAAAAACCGACCCTTGTGTACGATGAATGGCTTGTTCCTTAGAATGACTTCTCGACAAATGATGGAGACCTGATGTTTGATGATATGAAATGGGCTGATTCCTTCTGATATCTCTCTTGCCTCCTCTACTCAGATATCTTTTCTCCCATAGCCAACCCTAGCTCAATAGGAAAGGAATTTTAGGGTTTTAGTGCTTGTATCTCTTTTTTTTTTATAGGTGGACTGATGCTCAAATTCTTAGACTTTTGTAGTGGCAGGTACTTGGCAATATCACCGGGTGACTAGGAGAAGCATGGAACCATTTATTACATATGATAATGATAAAATTATGTCAAATTTAAATATGAAATACAAATTCTTTGTTTTCACCTCAAAACTAGTTTTGAGGTGAGAACTTCATTAAGCTTACAAATTAACAAATTTTGACTTTTCTAATTGTTATTAACCTCCTCATGTCTTTTCTGACCATTATTAGCAATAATCACTGAAATATGACCATGGAGGAAACCCTAGACCTAATGAGACCAAAACCCTATGTAATTAATGAAATACGCTGAAAATGAGCATAAACCATTGACTGAAAGGTAAGAAAGGAGGTCAACAAGTACATATCATGAGGGAAAAAATAAAATTAACCCTACCATCAATGATCCATGACCTAATGGAATGCAACCTCATCAGAATGGGACTCCTAGTATGAAATGCAAAAGAGTAATTTTGATCACTGATGGCAGTGGCGAAGACACTGACACTAACATTGGCTCCAATGGGGATGGTAGCTCCTTGGAGGTGCCAAGAACACCATAGACCAAGTAGCCTTATCCATTGGGCATGGAGTCAAAAACTCAAACTAAAATTACATGACTAAATACTGATGACTCAAAGACCCAAACTGACTTGAAACTGACTCAATACTAAAACACCACTGACAAACTAGAAAATATGCTCAAAATGGAGCTTGTTCAGTAAAACCTACTCTAACTTTCCATTCATCACCTAATCAAGTGAAATGAAACAACCAATGCAACCAAGTGTTCTGGATGTTATTTGAATTCTTTGCAAGTGCTTTCTTATGAACAACAAGAGAGAACTACTGAAAGGCAACTTCCATGAAAACTTGTAAACAAATCCGTTGAATAATATGGATTCTCTATCCGCCTTCAAAAATACTGCATAAGGATCTTGAAATTCATGTGCATTGGGACTTAGCTCATCCAAAGGATTACTTTACTTCTCCTCATACCATGAATGCAAACTTTCATCTAAGCTTTGTGACGAGACTCCTATTGAAAATGACAAAGAAACAGGCTTCCGGATCAAATTTGTATTAATACTTGTTTCAAGCTCACAGTTAGCTAATGGAGAAAAGATTTGACTGCAGACATCATCCAACACATCAGCTATTGGATCGTGAAAAACTTGAAAATATGGTTGTAACCCATTTTATATTGGTTCTAACAAGATTGCATGATTTTCTACAGGCTGCTCATTTGAAGATATACTATGCAAATTTCCCTTCAAAAACTAAAATGATTCAAAACAGAATGGTACAGAATCATCTTGCACCATTTGATCATATTTTATAGCTTCCAAGTCTTCATATGCAACTTGAAAATCAATGGCATTCAAGGGCTACAAATCCTGATAAGAGAAGTCTTGAACAAGGATCTCATTGCCCTCTAGATGGTCCATCATCAAGCATACATGTGAGGTCAACAACTCTCTCTTCTCCAAGATGATGTATAAAATAATCATTATCAGATCTATGACAAGTGGGACAAGAATAAAAATGTTTTGGATCAGCCACTTGTTCTTCTTCAATCAGCGAGCCATGGTCTTGAACATCATAGTCATTCCTTGTGGTGATATTTTGCATCATCTCTTCCACTGGACTTACCAAAATGTCGAGCTTTACCTCTAAAGATGTCGATTCCTCTGGATCTGTGTTCTCCATCTCTTCTTCCTTCAACTTTGCCGTTATGATCAGCAGATTAACCTCTACATCTACTGCACCGTTCTACATCTCTTCAAGTGTTGCAAGATTCCTTTCTCGCAGCTGAAACTTCATTTTTGGATCAAAGGCTTCTGGGTAGTGCAAGAGAGTGGATCTAGGAGGAGGTCTTATAGTAATAGGCATCGAAAAATAGACTTGGTTACAACTAGCTAAAAATTGTTGTATTGTCTCCCCTGGCAGTCTTTTCAATTGGTTGTACTCTTCTAGAATCAAGAAAGGGTTCTGTCTAACCACCCACTTGTCGAGGAACACTTTGACGAACTGCTAGAAATCTGAGATGCTCGAACCAGGTAGGGTTTTTAACCAACTCTTAAGTTTGCCTTGCAAAGAAAGAGCAAAAAGCCTAATATTGACATCCTCTTCATCGACTTCAAAAAGGTCAAAAAAAGACTCAAAATTCAGTACATGTCTCTTAGCAATGATGTTGTCACATTTGCCATCAAATCTTGGTAGATATAGATAATGATTTTTAGGGAAATCGTGAGACATAGGAGGTAAAATCAGAGGCTTGTATCTATCTGGAATTTTACAAGGTATAGGGGTATGTATAGAAGGTGTAGAATTAGTCTTGGTCTCTTTAGGCTCATCAGTTTGAAGACAGTCATCATAAAATTTGGGAGAAGGGTCTTGATCAAGATCAAAGGCATGTGAACATTTTTCATTCACAATTTTCAAAGGGAAAGAATTAAATGCAGGTCTAAGATCTTTTCTCAAATACAATATACTTTGTAAAGCCTTCTTGACATTCTTGGGAAAAGAGAAGAAATAATTTAAAACAAAGAACATAATGTCTTGGATGAAATTCCAACTTGAATACCTGAGATTTCCATATTGTCTTTTTATTTTTCTATTGGTTAGGTTCATCCTCCAGTGGAATCCTTGGATCTAATCTCGAAACTGATTTGGAGTCACCAAGTGAATGATTTCGGTGTCTGATCATTGTCCACCATCAACAATCAGATTTAAACTTGATAGATTTTGCTGAGGAACATAACACTACGTTCCCCAGTATGGTCGCCACTATGTTAGAGCCTAGATCAACCTCAGGTTGTGTTGGCCCTCAGTTTTGGTCTATTTTTTCTTAAGGAAAATTACTTAATCCTTATATTTTCCATCCATTTTCCATCACATCCATGTAATTTTGATGTATTTTATACATATTCAGGTGTTTAATTTTAATTTTGCAATTTCTAGAAGTTTTTATGAAAATTGAGTTTCAAGTGGAATTTTGGATAGAATCAGAAATTCCCATAATAGCTATGTGGATGACATATTTGCAGGACACTTGGGCTCGAGCTAGATGCATGAACGGAAAGCTTGGGAACTAGGACTGAACTAATTCCACTTGGTTCGGTCAAAACAAGCTTTATTAGGCCCGGTCAAGGCTGGTCAAACATGACCAGTCACCCAGAAAATCCCTAGGAAATAGGGCAGTTTTTGAGATTTTATGGGATTGACCATATTTCTTGGGATGGATTGGATGATTTCAACCTAGATAGGTGGATATGAGCAAATATGAGCGTTAGAGATAATATATATTAGTTTATTTCATAAAACCTCTATTTAAAGCCAAGACTTTGATGGCTTATGTATGTAACTTTTGTATAATTTTATGCTGAGACACTTTGGAGTTGGAAGCTAATTTGAAGAACCTGATTCATTTCAATTTGTTGTTCATGCTTGGTTGATTTATTGAAGTTGTTGTAGCTGAGATTTCTTAAAGTGTGCAAGGCAAGGGTGGAGGGCCCCCACACCAAGCTAAGTGCACTTCTTGGTTCAATTTTCATAGTTTTCATAGATTAGTTCTTGTTTCAAATGTATTTAGATGTGTGATGATTGCTGAATGAATATTGGTTTAATTCTAATCTACATATGAAGGGACACACAAGTATTTAAGTTAAATTCTCCTTCTATTTGATATTGAATTAAAATTGAATTTCATTCTCCATTTCTTATTTGAAGTTATTTCTGCATTTATGGTTTGAAGCAATGGTGATTGTGATATAGTTAGATTGTGAAGAAGGACAATCTGGACCTCCTTAGTTAGGAGCCTCTTCTTTTACATCTTTTGCATCATAAACCATTGTTAATTAGTGCTCTTAGATTTATTTTCATGAAAGTAGTATCGTAGGGAAGGATAACCTGGTTCTCCTAAGTTAGGAGCCTCATCCCTCACATATTACATAAGTGAATTAGAAATTGTTAAAATAGGTTTATATTTGTAATATGTAATTCTTTAAATCTTCAAATTTTATCTTCTAAACTTGATTATATCTGATTTCCATATACTATGGATTTGTCTCCAAGTTTTACAAATTCGGATTGATAATTAAATACTTGTGTTAATTTAGTCAATAAATTAGCTCAACATTTTGGCACCGTTGCCAAGGAGGCAATTATCAACATAGTCAAATAGAAGATAAACAAAAACACTAAAAATTTAGAAAGTATACATTTCTCTTAGTTATGTTTCTTTATGCCTAGAAATAGAGATTCTAAAATTGGGTTCCCAAAACAAAACCCCCCCCAAAAAAAAAAAAAAAAAAAAAAAAAAAAAAAAATAACTACAAAATTCATTTACAAGACAAGATCTAAAAAAATGATGTTAAGGAATAGGCTATAACACTACTCCATTCTTCAACATTCTTTCTCATCAAATCTTTATGATCAAATAAATTTTCATGTTAAAAAATTCATTAAAGTATATTTTTCAAATTTGGATGTCATTTTACTCATGATCTTGTTACGAAAATGGATGCATTGGAAATTCTCTTATACTTGAGAGAATGAAGTATTTTTCTAAAATAGAATAGGATAGAATAGAATAAATAAACAAGTAGAATGAATTCACAATAAGACTTCTGTTAGAATCGGTCTAGTTATCCCTCTGTCACAGATCAAAGCTCTTTTTGCATTTCATGTTTAGGTGTCCCATCAGTTTCGATCAGTTGCATTTCGTTAGGCATGCCATAACTCTGACGGAATGGTTTGTGTCACTCATTCCCCTCATGCTTGGCACTGTTGGTTCAGGTCTATTCATAAAAACAAAGCTTCAAAGGTCATTTACAGTCATGTTTTAAATTTTTAGGTCTTAGGTCTAGGGTTGAGTCAATTTTGTTTTGGAAAGTCTAAGAAGACCAGCAGGCCAGAGGGATGTCTTTGATAGATGGTTACCGCAATAATTTTCATCATTATACAGATAAAATTAGGACTTATCTTCAAAAATTTGTTTTGAAGATAAGTCGTCATCTCATTTTTGTAATAAATTTTCAAAAATTTCTGTTCTTGAATTGTCCAACTGCAGCCTTGGTCTCCTTTGCCAGATCATATCACAGCCATCCCTGCAAAAAATCAACAAAGAACATTAGTCCAAACCTCAGCAAATTATAAAAAATCAAAAAAGCAGTGTCTATTTAAAGACCAAAAGTGAAAAGTGCCAAACCTTACAAAGTGGGTTTTTGAATCAATTTAATTCAAATGAGATATTTTGTTTGCTTATAAATAGGGATTAGGGGCGCTACGCATACAGTTTTTGGTCCAGTTTTCATTCTTCAGCTCAGGAAATGAAGCCAGTTTGACCAGTTTTGACTTGTGATGTGATTTTTCACTCCTCTTGATGTAATTAATGAAACATGATGTTATTTTGACACTTAGTTACTTATTCTAGAATATTCATTCACTAAAAGGTGAAAATTTAATGAATGAATTGGTTTCCTAGCTTATAGAGGAAAGTTGTTTTGACTGCCTAGATTGTAGTGCTTTGTTTAGAGTTGGTTGAAACAGCTCCTAGGATGATGAGCTCGACCCCTAGAAGCAAGGGAATGGGTTGGCTTGCCTATATTATGTATTTTCTTAGTCATTTTCAGGGTTGGACTCTTGGGAATAGCTTGACACTCTATTGTACATATGTTATCTCCATTTTTGGCAAAGGAAAGACCAAGGTTTTGCAACACTATTTGGGATTCATGTGGCTTTATGTGTTGATGGTGTGCTTATTTCAGTATTTGTAAGTTGTTTATGTGCATCGCTTTCCTTCTCTTATCTTCTGCAATTGAACAAATGAAGTGTTAAGGTAGAATCCATAATTTGCTATGCTCTGCCTTTAAGTTTGTTCGATTTTCCATGTTTTCATCTATTTATGGAGAATCCTTGAAAGTTTCTTGCTCTCCTTAACCTCTCACCAGTCTGATCTATCCATT
>APFE031180325.1:75591-92292 GCA_000404065.3 Pinus taeda | reverse complement strand
AGGTATTGGTCCAAGGTATTTGGTCCAAGGTATTGACCCTAGGTATTTGGTCCAAGGTATTGGTCCTAAGTGGTTTTGTTCCAAGGTATTGACAAAGGATATAAGTATATAAGGTGGAGAAGATCAAAGGGATAAGTGTACAAGTAATGAATATCTTATGAAGAGTGAGATCAAAAGAAAATATGCATGTTATGGGTTTATGGTGCTTTTCTTGATCTAAACTAAGGATGAACCTTAGCGGTTGATGGGGATGAGATCTAATGATCATGAGACATAAAATGAATTATTATTATATGATTTGATCATGGATAGTCTAGATCTGAATGCTAATGCATGATTTACACTATAAATGTTCTGATCTGAGTATGTCTAAAGTCTGGAGGTGCAACAAAGTTATGAAGTAAGTATTTGCAGATCTATACGCTGGTTTGCTTAGGTGAAGGTGCGTATACATGCTAGTTTGGCTCTTCTAAGTATTGTATGCAAACAAAAAGCTTGTTGTTCAAGGATGACTGATCTATCATATCAGTGCTGCTATTTTACTACTTTCTGTCAATGAAGTCTTATTAGATCTGAATGTAAAACTGAATGAATAAGGAGTTTGATATTTGATAGGTTGATTGTATAATTGAGAAGAAGTGATATTTGTTGTTTCTTGTATAAAGCTCTGCAAGTTAACAGTAGATGTTTAGTATATTGTTGGT
This sequence comes from Pinus taeda, assembly GCA_000404065.3. NCBI lineage: Eukaryota > Viridiplantae > Streptophyta > Pinopsida > Pinales > Pinaceae > Pinus > Pinus taeda. The sequence continues at coordinate 91,588 of APFE031180325.1, read as the reverse complement.
TGGTATAGATGTGATTCAAAAGTTTATGTTTGTAGTAGCTTTGGAGGTATATGCAGGTTTGATTAATGGAAGTAGCGTATACAAGAAATTTGGGTTCAACCAAGTAGCATATATAGTTCGATGCATGGTTTCTAAGGTTATAGCTGGTTCTAAATGGTGATGCAAGTTTTTGCGTTCAACACAATGCTCTGGTGATAGTGATGTAATTTTTTTAGATTAACTCCATGTTGGTTGATGAAGTTTGAGTTTCTAAATTTTTGATGGGTTATGGATGAGTCAAGGTCTTCATATGTCTTGATATGTGCCAGGAGCATCCAGTCTAAAAAATTCACGAAATGTAGTCCCTAGTGGAAGAGTGGAGTTTTTTCGTAGGCTAGCACTTATGTACTAGTAAACATATTGGCTAGTACAAGAGCTAGGAGGTTGTAGCTCCCTTCCAATAGAAGCTGGAGAATGAGAGAAGGTTGTAACCTTCTACAGGTAAAAGCATGCGTACTGGTATAAGTTTGCACCAGTACAAGATTGTAAACATATTTTCTTATTATTAAAAGAAGATAGAGACGACTTCAGTAGGTGGTTTTCACCCACATTGGGTTTCCACCTTAAATCTTGGTGTTCATGTATGTTTCTTATGTGTGATGCTTTATTATGATTTTACTACACTTTCTAATAAGTTACTGATGTACTGGTTTAATATCAACACATGATAAATTGTCTAAAAGACAAGTTCTCTGGGTATACATTGGTTTCTCTAATCACAGTTGCGTTTACACGCTAGTTTACTTCACTAAAGTAGCGTATATAAATCTGTTTGAGAAATAAAATGATTGATCTAATAATATTGATTCACCCCCCTCTCAGTATTATTTCCAAGAACAAGAAGAGGAGCCTTTGCTGCTAGGGTTGGGCCCTAACCCAAGAGATTTAACCCTCCGAGTTAACTCAGTGCTAGATCAAGAAAAAACTCATTCTCATTATCAAAACAGAAAATTACACAACAATGTCTTCCACAAGTCTGGAGCTAAAAAATAACTAGTGTTTTTACCACAAAAATTCGAATCCTAATGAGGCTTTATATCTCTTTATTTATACAATTGAAGTCTCCAACGACTTCCTTAAATCTAGGGAGGCTCGGCTCCCAAACTCGAGATGAACTAAATCTTTGACTGTCACTTGCTCGACTACCTTTTGATCTTCATGACTTGGTTTCTTGTACTCTGAACTAGTGTGATTGATGGAGGAATATTTGAATGAGGGAGGAGTAATGAGGAGGATTTACCTCCTACAATCTCTCTTCAATCTCTCTTCCTTGTCTCATTCAAGTTTCAATCATTAATCTTTCCAAAATTCCCTAATTTCCTATCAGAAACTTGCATTCAATGCACATTAGTCCACTAGGCATAATATCTCACTTTGACTCATTTCATTAAAAAAAATATAATAACAAAATGTAATAAATTTTGATAAGAGTTGATTTGAATAAGATAGGAGGTGAATTAATGTCCATATAGTTACCCAATGATGAGGCTCATCACTGACCAGATGGTTTTTCCCCATGTTGTTGCATCGATTTTTGAGGCACCAACATTTTGTCACTAGAAGGAGGGCCACCGACTATGAATGGAAAAAATAACCCAATCTAAATTAAAAAGCGATTCTAAGAGTCACTCCCCCTCAAGATCATCTCCAACTTCTAGATCTTCATCCAAAACTCCTATTTCTAGATCAAAAGTTGAGAAATCACCTCCTAAATCTCCTAGTACATTTCCTGAAGCACCCTCTTCAGATTATAATCGAGAATAACCTGAGGTCCATACTTTAATAAAGAAATTAGGAGAAATCTCTATTTGAGCAGAAAATTTTGTGCCATCTGAGGCTTCTAAAGGAGGTGTAACTTCTATTTTACAGCTTACTTGGATTTTATCTCGTTCTCAAAGTGAAAATCTTGGGGTTCCTCTTCCTTCTTTCTAGAAAAAGACTAAAAAATCTGAGGCACAAACATCTACTAGTGAGATTTTGTCAAATTCTCCTCCACAATTCCCTCCATTCATTCTTGTTAATACCCCTTCTTCTCAAAGTACTGGTGCTAGTTCATCGATGACTAATACACAATCTACCTCTTCTTCCACACAATCACCCTCAACATCCACCTCTTCCCAAAATCCAATAATGGTAGGAAGACAACAACAATAACCCCCACCACTAGTTAGACCATGGGCCAATCCTCGAGCCATGCAAATGCCAACACCTCTCCATGATATACCTAAACATACTGAAAGATGGCTACCAAAATTTAACCTGGATGATGGACTACCTGCTTAAGAGCATCTCCACAATTACATGTTAGCCATTAATCTTAATGGAGTGGTTGAAGAAGATTGTGAAGTAATATTGTTTCCCTACACCCTCCAAGGATCGATAGGTTCATGGTATTTTTTATTACCACCAGGTTCTATTACTAATTGGGACATGTTTGAAGAACAATTCTTAGCTAAATTCAGTGACGACCACACAACTACATCTCTTATTAATGATATTTATAATTTAAGAGCTAAGTCAGGTGAAAAGATCAAAGATTTCGATTTCAGATTTAATAAATTGCTAATCAAAATCCTAGTCACATCAAGCCCCATTGTTGATGTTTAGATCAAATGGTATATTTCTTCTCTTCCTTCCAATATAACGACTTTTGTGGATAGAGACAATAAGGCTACTTTACTAGAAAACATGAAAGAATCCTTGTTTGTAGAAAAGAGAATAGTTTCATTAGAAACGAAGACTGCCTAAGAAGAAAGAAAGGCGAAAAGGGTTACATTTAAGGATGAATCAAGGAAGAAATCCCCTAAGAATCCCTTTGATCTTGAAGGTTTAAAAAAAGTCCTTAAAACCATGTCAAATGAGATGGTAGAAATTAAGAAATGGTTAGCTGAGTCCTCTTCTAAAAAACCTTTTAGATCCTTTACGAGAAATCAAACATCTAATCCTCAACCTCCAAATACAATATCTAATGTTGAGTTTGATTTAGATGAAGATGATGAAGAAATGACATTATCTGTTGATGAATCTGAAGATGAAGAATTGGTTGAAGTACATGGGATGTGGGATTTTATCCAATCTACTTCCGACAATAAAAAAGAGAAAAAAGCTTTACCTGTTAGCATTAGGAGTAAAGGCCCTGCTAATTCAACAAAATCAACCCAAAAGAAAAAGCCTTCAACCTCTACTACCAAGCATAAAGTGGTCAGTAAAAATTCCTCTTCTACATCTCCTCACCAACCTCATCCTCATCTAATTCTCCATCTTCATCCAAAACCTTTGTAGTTTTGGATACCGTGGAATATAACATAATGGAGGAAATGAAGAAAGACAAAGCAATTATATCTCTTCATGAGCTCAGTAATCTTAAACATTAGCAGAAGATATTACTAAAAGAAATGAATGTAGTTCCTAGTTCTCCTCTTCATGTTGTTGTTTTATCCAAAGTTTCTAGAGGAATTGGTAAGCCTCCTAATGATTCATCAAATAAGGTTTATTCCACTGAGGCTATCTTAATTGACAATATATCTAACTCACACACTCCCCCTTTCCTCTTGACTTATGAAATCTTCAATAAAAATATGCTCCACTGCTTAATAGACTTAGGGGCCTCTTCAAACATAATGGTAATATCAGTCTACACGAAAGTAAATGTCTCACCCCAAAAGTTTGCAGTCCACATTTTCCAACTTGATAGAACAAAAGTCAAAGTCTTATGGGAAATGAATTAAGTCAGCATTAGACTTTCTTCTAATCTAAAATTTTATCAAGTAATTGACATACTAGTTGTTGATATTCCTGAATTTTATGGTTTAATTCATACCAGAGACTGGTATGAGAAACTTCATGGTTATTTTACAACATATTGGTATCATATGTGGCTCCCTTATAATGGAAAGCCAAATCAAATTGGAATTGACCGAGAAAAACATTTGAAGCATACAATAACTAATTTTGAAGATGAAAATTAACTAGTAGCTTTTAACAATAATATCATTGGAAAGTACTTTGCTGAGTCATTTTTAAGAAATTTCAATGCACAGACGTCACCTTTTTTGGATAACTCTATTACTTCACAGATTGAGAACTTTTCTCAAACAGATTCTTCCAAATTTATAAATCTTGTACATAAACAATTTTTTTTTTTCTCTTATTTTTCATTTTTTTTTTCTACCCAAGCCTACTTGAAAAACAAAATCACTTTCAAGTACAAGAATACTTCCAATGGAGACATGTGCACATCAAGATGATAGAAAAAATGATGTGTAGGCCTTTAATGTATGCTTTGACATGTACTTGGATTTCAGAGACCAAATGATTTGACTTTGAAAGGATAAAGCATAGTTGAAGAAGATAGTGATGCTACATCTTGTTGATTTTGTGGAACCAAGCCTCAATATAACTTTGATGTCCTTGGTTTTCTTGCTTATCTGGATCATTGTTCATGTCTTCTTCTACCATGACCTTTAAAACTTCTTCTTTTTTCTAATTGTTCTCTTGAATACATGGAGAATTTGATGGTAACCATGAGGGAGCTCTCTCGATCTTTGATTTTGATGTCTTCTCTTCATCAAGTGCAGCCCATGGTTCTGTGGTCTTCTCATTTGAATCTTTTTCTTCTGCATGTGGTCCTTCAATGATACCAAAATAATCTCTTTTTTGCAATACTCTTCCTAAGCTATGGTGAATACCATTGATCTCAAGAGGAGATGTTTGGAAGTGTTGTACCTTAGCATTGTAAGTGGGCTGAGTTAATTCAATGTGTGGGTTTGGAAATGGTGGCACATGTAGTTGAGTGGGAGTGGATATTTGAGATGGATGTGGTTGGGGTTGTGGTTGTGGTGGAGGTGAATGGTAGGGGTAACATGGAGTTGGGTATGGAGGATATTGAGGATATTGTGGACGGCTCCCATAAGTTCCTTGCCAACCTTGTTGCCAAGATTAGTTTTGGGGTTGAGATGGCCAATGTTGCAAAGGAAAGGGTGTGCTCCAATTATTTTGAGATGGATGTGCATAAGCTTGAAATTGTGAATTAGGCTCTTGTATCATATCAGGTTGAATAGGATGCCATGGCCCTCTTGGAGCTACATAACATAGCTGTATTGATGATTAACTTGCTCCATTGTCCTCTTGGTGAACTTCCTTCAACCTTGGTAATGATGGACAATGTTTAAAATCACATGATTCTGCATGGACAACACAAATATCAACATATTATTTTTCTTCATCTTGCATTCTTAACATTTCTACTTGTTTGGTTAGATTGCTAACAATTTATGTTTTAAAGTTATCAAACAAATTTCCAAGTTTAGCTTGACTTACCAATGTTGATGCTGATTGGCTTACTCTTCCCCTTCCTCTTGATATATGTTTGTGTGTTTCACAAATTTTATCAAATGATATTTGATATACATCACCTCTACTCACGAGATCAAGAATATCAATTGACTAATCCCTAATTATTCTAATTAAGAGGGTTTTTAGTGTGTCGGATCCTAAATGATGTAATTTCCCCTCTTAACATTGTACATGAATCTCTCTATTAAATCCTCTATACTCTCATATTCTCTTTGATTCATTTTAAATATTTCTTCCTTAATATCATGATCTTTATATTTTTCTAGAAATATCTTTTGCATATCATTCCATGATATTATTGAATTATTTCCTAAAATCATGAACCATTTAAGAGCTCTATCCTTCAATGTTGCGGAAACAATCTCAGTCTTTGAGTGTTTAATAAGTAACCATAAGATCTACGAAAATTTTCAATTCAAAGAGAAAGGTTTCTGGATCCTCTGACCTTAGACCATGAAATTTTGGAAGAAAAGATGGAGGGATGTTCCTCATGTGCACACTACCATCAATATCTTGAATGGGAAATCTGAGAGGATCTTCCTCATTGTCATCATCTCCATCAGTTTCTTCTACATTCTTTGCCATCTTCTTCTTCTACCTGCAAAAGTGAATGGTGATGTGGTTCTTACTTCACCACGTGATCAAATGAGGGGGTGGGTTGGTGTTGGAGATTTTTTTTGTTTTTATGATTGAATGAAAACACTAATTCAATCCAATTTTCTATTTTTGAAATGAAATATTCCTAATGTATTTATATTTTTGTTTTTCCAAAAAGGAAAAAAGAAATGAATCAACTAGGGAAGAAAACAATGCATACTTCGACACCTCCCCAACAACGACACCAAAAACTGATGAGCCTCGGTATTGTAGCAAAAATTCTGCAACTCCCAAGGTTACTGACTTTAATTATCAACTTCAGGTTTGTACAAACTTAAGAGGTATTGAAACTATATGTGAAACATACAATGTGTCCTTCCTTTGCTGTCATGAGAGAAAAGAAATGTTTCCTATTTGTAGGAATGAAAGACAGAATCTAAAAATGCGTGTAAAGTAACATGAAATCCGCTATCTACTTATTAACACACTTTGCTTACAAAAGAACCCTATTTTAACCCTATTTGTCACATGTGATGTTTTAACTAATCTAAACATTATTTCTAATCTAGAGAGTACTAACTATTGTGTGCATGTGTAAATATAAATGAACTCATTTTTTAATGTTTTTTCTTTATAAATGCAAATGCTAATCTTTCCTTGATCTTTGACAGGGGAGACAGGTGTGGAGGAAGAGGGGTACAATTATTTTGATGGCTTGGAGGTCAAGTAGGGACCTAATCCAAGTTTCAATGATGATTTCTCAATTCAGGCTCCAAACAAGCTGCTACAGGATTTCCTATAGGGTGTACTAGTTCTCCTACAAGATCTCCTAGTTCTCCTACACGATCCCCTGTTTTACTACAGGATGTTACAGATCTACTATACGAAATTATAATTCATCGAATGACTAAGAAAATCAAATCCAAATTGGATGGGACAAATTTTTTTATTGACTAAGACGTCTTAGGTCCCCATTCCAAGTGGAATCACTCAAAAATGTCTCTGTTAACCCATGCTAAAAAATAGCAGAAATTACTAGTCAAAAATCTAGAAATTCGAGAACTAGTGAGCTAGTAAATCTATAAAATTCCTAACCTAATGAAGTGAAAATGCAATGGGGTAATTTTTTTTATGAACTAGAATGTTTTTTGATCTAATGCAAGTGGAACCTACTCGATTGAAGCTCGTTAGCATGCTCTAAAAAACAACATAAATTTACTATTCTTTGCCACAAAGGAGTTCCATAAATCTAGATTTGGGAATGAGAAAGCTAATCCAAGTAGCTCAATGATTTCTATGAATTTACAAAGATATTCCAAGGCTGAAATGATGCTTGTAATCCTGCAAAAGAACTTACATCAACCATTTAACCCAATCCTACAATAAGAAATCATTAATACTAAATGCAGAAATAGAAAGAAATAAAAACAAGAGATGCATGTGAATAAGAAGTGAAAAGAAGAAAATAAAATGATACAAAAGGGATTTGAGGCTCCTGGGATGGACAAGCCCAAGGAAAATCAAAGACCTATGGAGGAGAACAATATTTAGAAGCTAAACATGACACCAATCTTCATTATTTTCATCCATACAATTACATCCCTGCAAGAAAATACAATGGAGCTGCAAAAAAACGAGTTCTCTCCACAAGAACACTAATGAAAATCTATCCCTAGAGGAAAATTTGACTTGGTACTTATACAAAATGATTATGAATCATTCCCCATGAAAGGAGGTGGCTTTTCCCACCAAAATCCCTTGATTAGTGGATCTGGTCCCCAATATTAGGAATCTGCATTATATGGCAAGGAACACATTCCTAGATTTTCTCAATCATTGGAGTTCCTCAATTTATGCCATAATTCCATAATATATTGTTGATTTAATATTTATTATTGATCCTCCTATAGTAGGGAGCAAGTCCCTAAATTATCTCCTCATCTAAATCTTCATAATCTGCCCAATATTCTCATAATATGCCACAAAAATAAATAATATTAGGCACAAATATGCCATTATTCATAAACCTTCCTAATGAATATATTAAAGTTAAAAATACATTATCTAATGCAAGAAGATAGGTTTAATATGCCGAAGGATGGTTAGATGGACCTTAATTTATCTTTAATTTATAGGCATGAGCCTTAATTTATGTCTCATTTAGAGGCCCACCATACCCTTTGTTGAAAGTGTTGCTCATCCTCTGACAAACTTAGTGACCTCATTGTGCTTCATTCATGGCCCTGGTGGTCCCTCTCTTGTGCATTAAGAATATTGGCTATAAGTTCTGCAAGTACAAGCCCAAGAACATATTTGTGCAAAGAAAAACCATTGTTTCTTGAGATGATTAGCTTGCCTTCTTCCCTTATTCAATATGGGTTCCTGAATATTTTTCTGTTTAGCAAGACCTTCCACATCCTTATCAGCCTTCTACTACCTTGTTCCACCATTTGGACACCTCTGAAACCTTCAAAATGCCTTTAAATGAGAACTAATACATCCTGTAGTAATTCCTGTCAAACCTACAAGAAACCCTGTTAAAACTACAGGAAACCCTTTTTGAGCATAAATGATAGTCTGAGCTTAGGATAGATCCTCAACTTGACTCCCATGCATTTCTCTCATTTCTATAACATCTTTTAGGCCTTGGACAAAAGATAGAAAAAGATTAGAGACCTCTTGGAAAGTATCTTTTCATCAATGCAGTTTGAGTTTTGTTTTGATGGTGGATGCCTCATTTCCTTTTGTTGCCTTCTTCTTCTCTCTTATGGCCTAGATGGTTGCCTAATGGCCTTAGAGTTATCTGTTTTGATTATGTCTTTCTTAGGCACTACCATTTTGGGTTTTAGCACAATTTTTTTCTTTCTTTCTTCTTGTAACAACATTCTGCCTTCCTGTAGTAGTGATTCCTTCTTCATTCAGAGTCTTGTAACTATATGGGAGTGATGAGAAATGATGTAGGTTTGTGAAAATGGAGAGGATGCTCTATTTTCTTTTTGAAGAAATTTTCAGGGTGAGATAGGGTTTGTTCTTGAAATTATGAAATGGGATGGATGAATGATGGATAGATAGTGAATATCAAGTGGATGGAGGGCTTGGAGTGTTGTGGTGACTTGGCCTTTGCAAAAATTTCTTCTTTTAACTGCTGTCCTCATCCATTGAAATCATTACCCTTCATAATTTGACTTTTCAACATTACATGAGCGAAGGAGTGAGTTGCAATTAACTAGTTGAAGGCGGCTGAGACTGCTGACCCATCCTTAGCTTATAAAAACTCATCTCTCATGCATTGACAACAAATCTCTAACTATAATATGCTCAAGAGAAGAGGTCAAGAATATTGCATAGTTGTACCTACCTGATGGTTGTTGGAGAGACATGCATGCTGCTACTGAGTTCATGTTGTTGTGCTTCTCATGACTTAGGTACATCTTCTTGACTGCCTTTTTCTTTTTGTTGATCTTATTTTGCTGATGGGTTGTCTTCTTGTTGATGTGCAGCTGATGGCTTCATCTGTTGCTATTGAGCTCTGGAGGAGTTTCACTGTGCTTGTAGTTATGCTTATCCTCTTTCAATCATGGTGCTAAAGGTTAGGCTTGGAGCCTACTGTTACTTCCAAATAGGCTACTGTAGCTGCCATTTTTTTTTATGTTTGTGTCCTTTCTCTGTTGGAGGGTAAACAGGTATTGGAATGAGTGGAAGGTGTGGCCATAGAGTGACATGGTCATGATGGGTGTTGGCTAAGATGTGGTAAAGTCAATGTCGTTTTTTTCTATCCAAAAACAGGCCTATATCATATTTTTTCCATCGGATTGCCCTTCTTGTAGATTTTCAGAACTTCCTGTAGTACTATAGGAAACTCCTGTAGTAATTTAGGACAACCTCTTGTAGTAGACTTGTTTTGTCCATATCACCCAAATGGTATAAGGGATTGACCTGAAACTTTTTGAGCATGTTTCCATCATCATTATGCACCTCCCCATAAAACAAATTTGGTCAATGGATGCACAGATCTCGAGAAAAAATAAAAATGGATGAAGGTGATGGAGGTCGATTTCTTGGATGCCATGCACTATAATTTGCTGACAATTCTTGGAAATGTTACCATTATCCATATGCATCTACCCATGAAACAACTTTTTAAATGGATGCACGGATATCGAGAAAATGCAAAAATGGTTGTAGGTGATAGAGGTTGATTTCTCAAACACTGTGCACTGGAATTTGCTGAATTTTTCTTAAGAATGTTACCATCATCCATATGCATCTCCCCCTAAAATAGCTTGGAAAATGGATGCATGGTTTTCAAGTTGTCGCAAAAACAATTTTATGCTCTATGTATTTTTGTTCCCTGTAGTAAAACAAAGCCTTCCTATAGTTTTTTAGGACAACAAGAAAACTAAATGGGAAAAGCTTGAGAATGATGGGTGGATGGTGGAAATAGATGAGGGTGATGAATTGGCATGGTCTTGGCCTTGTTTGAGTATTTGAGCAAAGGAGGAGAAAATCAAATTTGACTTCTTTTGACTAGGTTTGACTTATTTTTTCTTTCCTTGGTGGCAACTTCTTTTTGTTCCTTGTAGATGTTGGAGAGCACCTACATTCATCAAAGAGATACTATTTTATTTTTATTTCTATTTTTTTTAGGTCCACTAGCTGCTTTAACGAGGTTTTCAACTAGTAGGTATGCCTAGGAGCCTCAAAGGAGGTTTTCACCTAGGATCTTTTTTTTCTCTCTTTTTCTCTTTTTTTCCCAACCCATTGATAGCCTTATGGAGGTTTTCAATCAATGAGCCAATATGATGTGCCTCAAAGGAGATTTTCACTTGAGATTTTTATTTTTTTCTCTTATTTTTCATTTTTTTTTTCTACCCTACCCTACTTGAAAAAGAAAATCAATTTCAAGTATAAAAATACTTTCATTAGAGCCATGTGCACATCAAGATGACAGACAAAATGATGTGTAGGCTTGTAATGTATGCTTTGAAATGTACCTAGATTTCAGAGACCAAATGATTTGACTTTGAAAGGATCAAGCATAGTTGAAGAAGAGAGTGATGCTTCATCTTGTTGATTTTTTGGAACCAAACTTCAATATAACTTTGATATCCTTGGTTTTCTTGCTTACCTGGATCATTCTTCATGTATTCTTCTACCATGACCTTCAAATATTCCTCTTTTTGCTGATTGTTCTCTTGAATACATGGAGGATTTGAAGGTAACCACGAGGAAGCTATCTCGATCTTTGATTTTGATGTCTTCTCGTCGTCAAGTGCAACACATGATTCTGTGGTCTTCTCATTTGAATCTTCTTCTTTTGGATGTGGTCCTTCAATGATATCAAGATAATATCTTTTTTTGCAATACTCTTCCTAAGATATGGTCAATACCATTTATCTCAAGAGGAGATGTTTGGAAGTGTTGTACCTCAACATTGTAAGTTGGCTGAGTTACTTCAATATGTGGGTTTGGACATGGTGGTACATGTAGTTGAGTGGGAGTGGATATTTGAGATGGATGTGGTTGGGGTTGTGGTTGTGGTGGAGATGAATGGTAGGGGTAACATGGAGTTGGGTATGGAGGATATTGAGGAAAATACTAAGGATATTATGGATGGATCCCATAGGTACCTTGCCAACCTTGTTGCCAAGATTGTTTTTGGGGTTGAGATGGCCAATGTTGCAAAGGAAAGGGTGTGCTCCAATTATTTTTAGATGGATGTGCATAAGATTGAAATTGTGAATTAAGCTCTTGTATCATATCAGGTTGAATAGGCTGCCATGGCCCTCTTGGAGCTACATAACATAGCTGTATTGGCAATTGAATTACTCCATTGTCCTCTTGATGAACTTCCTTCAACTGTGGTAATGATGGACAATGTTTAAGAACATGTGATTCTGCATGGACAAAAAAAATATCAACATATTCCTTTTCTTCATCGTGCATTCTTAACATTTCTACTTGTTTGGTTAGATTGCTAAGAATTTCTATTTTAAAGTTATCAAGAAAATTTGCAAGTTTAACTTGACTTAACGATCTTGATGCTAATTGACTTACTCTTTCCATTCCTCTTGATATATGTTTGCATGCTTCACAAATTTCTTCAAATGATAATTTATATACATCACCTCTACTCATGAGATCAAGAATATCAATCCACTCATCCCTAGTTGTTATAGGTAAGAAGGTTTTTAGTGTGTCGGATCTTAAATGGTGTAATTTCCCCTCTTAACATTGTACATGAATCTCTCTATTAAATCCTCTAGACTCTCATCTTCTCTTTGATTCATTCTAGAAATTTCTTCCTTAAGATCATGATCTTTATATTTTTCTAGAAATATCCTTTTCATATCATTCCATGACCTTATTGAATTAGTCCCTAAACTCATGAACCATTTAAGATCTCTATCCTTCAACATTGCTGGAAACAATCCGAGTCTTTGAGTTTTTCATAAGTACCATAAGATCTACAAACAATTTCAAATTCGAAGAGAAAGGCTTCAAGATCCTTTCACATTAGACCATGAAATTTTGGAAGAAAAGATGGAGGGATGTTCTTTATGTGCACACTACCATCGGTATATTGAATGGGAAATCCAAGAGGATCTTCCTCATTGTCACCATCTCCATCCATTTCTTCTACATTCTTGCCATCTTCTTCTTCTACCTGCAAAAGTGAATGGTGATGTGGTTCTTACTGCACCATGTGACCAATTGGGCGGGTGGGTTGGTGTTGGATATTTTTTTGTTTTTTTTTTTATGATTGAATGAAAACACTAATGCAATGCACTTTTCTATTTTTGAAATGAAATATGCCTAATGTAATTATTTTTTTGTTTTTTCAAAAATTAAAAATGAAATGAATCAACTAGGGAAGAAAACAATGCATACTTTGACACCTCCCCGGTAACGATGCCAAAAAGTGATGAGCCTTGATATTACAGCAATAATGCTGCAACTCCCAACGCTACCAACTTTAATTATCAACCAGGGGTTCGTACAAACTTAAGAGGTATCGACACTATATGTGCAACATACAATGTGTCCTTCCTTTTCTATCATGAGAGAAAAGAAATGTTGCCTATTTGCAGGAATGAAAGAATGAATCTAAAAATTCTTGTAAAGTAACATGAAATCCTCTATCTACTTATTAACACACTTTGCTTGCAAAAGAACCCTATTTGAACCCTATTTGTCACATGTTATGTTTTAACTAATCTAAGCATGAAATCTAATCTAGAGAGTACTAACTGCTGTGTTCATGTGTAAATATAAGAGAACTCATTTTTTAATCTTTTCGCTTTATAAATGCAAATGCTAATCTTTCCTTGATCTTTGGCAGGAGAGACAGGTGTGGAGGAAGAGGGGTACAATGATTTTGATGGCTTGGAGGTCAAGTTGGGGCCTAATCCCAAATTCAATGATTATTTTTTCTCGATTCTGTCTCAAAATAGGCTGCTACAGGATTTTCTACAGGATGTACTAGTTCTCCTACAGGATCTCGTAGTTCTCCTATAGGATGCCTTGTTTTACAACATGATGTTACATATTTACTGAATGAAATTATAATTCATCGAATGATCAAGAAAATCAAATAAAAATTGGATGGGAAAAATTTTGTTATTCACTAGGATGTCTTAGTTCCTAATTCCAAGTGGAATCACTCAAAAATATCTCTGTTAACCCATGCTAAAAAGTAGCAGAAAATTACTAGTCGAAAATCATGAAATTCGAGAACTAGTGAGCTAGTAAATCTATAAAATGTCTAACCTAATCAAGTGAAAATGCAATGGGGTAATTTTTGTAATGAACTAGAATTTTTTTTATGATCTAATTCAAGTGGAACCCACTCGATTGAAGCTTGTTAGCATGGTCTAAAAAATATCAGAAATTTATTGTTCTCTGCCACAAAGGAGTTCCAGAAATTTAGATTTGGGAATAAAAACGCTAATCCAAGTAGCTCAATGATAACTATAACTTTACAAAGATTTTCCAAGGATGAAATGTTGCTTGTGATCCTACAAAAGAACTTACATCAGCCATTTAACCCAATCCTACAACAAGAAATCATTAATACTAAATGTATAAATAGAAAGAAATAAAAACAAGAGATGCATGTGAATAAGAAGTGAAAAAAATAAAAGTAAATAATACAAAAGGGCTCTGAGGCTTTTGGGATGGTGAAGCCCAAGGAAACTCAGAAACCTATGAAGGAGAACAAGATTTATAAGTTGAACATGACACCAATCTTCATTATTTTCATCAATACAATTACATCCCGACAAGAAAATATAATGAAACTGCAAAAATACGAGTTCTCTCCACAAGAACACTAATGAAAATCTATCCCTAGAGGAAAATTGGACTTGGTACTTATAAAAAATGATTATGAATTATTCCCCATGAAAGGAGGAATATTTCCCCACCAAAATCCCTTGATTAGTGGATTTGGTCCCCAATACTAGGAATCTACATTAAATGGTAGGGAACACATTCCTAGATTTTCTCAATCATTGGACTTCCACAATCTATGCCATAATTCCATAATATATTCTTGATTTATTATTTATTATTGATCCTCTTGTAGTAGGGAGAAAGTCCCTAAATTATGTCCTCATCCAAATCTTCATAATCTCCCCAATATTCTCATAATATTCCACAAAAATAAATAATATTAGAAACAAATATGCAATTATTCATAAACCTTCCTAATTAATATATTAAAGTTAAAAATACATTATATAATGAAAGAAGAGAGGCTTAATATGCTGAAGGATGGTTAGATGGACCTTAATTTATGTTTAATTTATAGGCATGGGCCTTAATTCATGTCTAATTTAGAGGCCCATCACCAGTTGGTGGACATTTTGGAGGAGATACTATTGCACATAAAATCCTTAATGTTAGGTACTATTGGCCAAATTTGTTCAAGCATGCCCATGAATATGTGAGGAAATGAAAAATATGTGAGAATGCTATTGGAAGACAACGAAAATCAGCCTTACCTCTAAAACTGGTTAACCTTGAACAACCTCTTGAACAATGGGGACTGGACATCATAGGTGAGATTGTTACTCCTTCTTTAAAGAAGCATAAGTATATCATTACAACTACATATTATTTTACTAAGTGGGTGGAAGCAATTCCACTAAAGGCAGCCAATTCCGATGCCATCATTGAATTCATTGATTAGTCTATTATTACTAGGTTTGGCTTACCAACTGCACTTATGTTTGATAATGCATCTTACTTTTCAGGAAATAATATGGTTGGATTTTCTTTTAAGAGGGGTTTTAAACTTAAGTACTCTAATAAATACTACACCCAAGGAAGTGGTTTAGCAGAATCAACCAATAAGAACCTCATAAGAATTATTAAAAGAACTTTTGATCAGAGCCTAAAGAATTGGCACAAATATTTGACATTGTCTCTATGGGAAGATCAAATAACCGAGAAGTCCTCAATAGTATAGAAAATATTAGGGGCGAATGTTCGCCCTTTGTGAAATTAAGGGGTTTTAATTTTTTAGTGGGCGAATATTTTGTATCACAGTACATTTTTACAAATCACCTCAAATAGGCCAGCTTATTTTAAGGGAGAGGGTAAAAAAGGTAAATTTAGACTTTGAAATTAGGAGTTATAACCTTCCATTTGCCTGTTTTCAAGAATAGGTTTTATTTAAGTGAATCCATTCACCCATTTTCAAGAATAGGTTTTATTTAAGTGAATCCTATGGGCCAAATACCATATTTATAAAAGATGTATGGTAAATTAATAAAAATATAAATAAATGAGAAGTATGGTAATTAAATAAAACATTTTTTATATTTACTCCCTAAGTCACCTTATATACATGCAAGGGTGTAAACAAATAAAAATATAAGTAAAGTGGAGATATGGTAAATAAATAAAAATGTCTTTTTATACTTACTCAAAAGGTATGGTAAATAAATAAAAATATAAATAAACTAGACGAATGGTAAATAAATAAAACCTCTTTTTATAT